>JAJQKJ010000645.1:0-99723 GCA_029574335.1 Rana kukunoris | reverse complement strand
GGGGGAACCAGAGTCAAGGCCTCTCAGAGGGAGGTGAGCTTGATTTTTCAGTGGCAGAGGATCATGTACCCTGCATTTCTGCGATATTGCATTCCCGGAGTGGACAACCTGCAGTCAGACTTCTTAAGTCCGCCAAGTCTGTTTTGCCAGGGGATGGTCTCTGCATCCCCAGGTCTTTCAGACAATCTGCAGAGGTGGGGAATGCCAGACGTAGATATAATGCATCAGGTTCAACAAGAAACTAAACAACAGGTTTCGTGTCTCGAGCGAGGGACCCTATGGCCTGCGGACCGATGCGTTGGTTGGCCCTTGGCATCGTATTCACACTTCTATAGCATTCCCTCCGCTACAGTTACTTCCTCGCCTGTTGCCGCGAGGATCAGAGTGGAGCACAAGCCGGTCTTCTAGTAGCTCCAGCTTGGGCCCCTAGTTCCCTTCCTTTCCTTGGGGGATTCTTGGGGCCCCGAGGACATGGTACTCACTAGTCCTGAAGATGGCAGTAGGAGACCCTTGGACTCTTCCTCTACGACCAGACCTACTCTCACAAGGCCCGATCCTCCACCCTACATTACAACGTCTAAATTTGACGGCGGCCTGGAGGCTGAATCCCTGATTCTCAGGGGTAGAGGTCTGTCTAGGCAGGTAATTCCTACCCTGATTAGGGCTAGAAAGCCGGCCTCCAGGGTGATTTATTACAGGGTGTGGAGGAACTACGTAGGCTGGTGTGAATCCAAAAGATGGAATTCCCGCAAATATACCATTGATAGGGTGTTAAGTTTTCTCCAGCTAGGAGTGGATAAAGGCCTGGCATTAAGCACAATCAAGGGACAGATTTCAGCTCTGTCAGTGTGGTTTCAGAGGCTGCTGGCCACCCACTCGCTGGTAAAGATACAGGGGGTCTTGCGTATTAATCCTCCTGTCAAGTCACCAATTTGTCCATGGGACTTAAATCTTGTCCTGTCCACTCTACAGAAACAACCCTTTGAGCCGTTGGCTGAGATTCCTTTAGTTTTACTGACAAGAAAGTTGGTTTTCTTGGTCGCCATAGTTTCGGCCAGGAGAGTGTCAGAATTAGCAGCCTTATCGTGTAAGGAAACCATATCTCGTTCTACATAAGGACAGGGCAGTTCTCCGGCCCCATCCTTCCTTTTCTTACCAAAGGTTATATCCAATTTTCACTTGAACCAGGATTTGGTACTTCCATCCCTTCTTTCCGAAACCCACATCTAGAAGGAGGGGTTGCTGCATACCTTGGATATGTGTCCGGGCCATGAAGGCCTATCTTAGCTACAGAAAAGATCCGGAAAACAGATGTGTTGTTCGTTTCTACCACAGTTGGCCCCAAGAAGGGGCGCAGGGCAGCTGCAAAATCCACCATCTCGAGATGGATTAGACAATTAATCATTCAAGCCTACCGGTTTTGAAGAGGTTGCCTCCTCCTTTGTCGGTAAAGGCCCATTCTACCAGGGCCATGGGCGCCTCCTGGGCAGCACACCATCAGATCTCTATGGCTCAGATATGCAAGCAGACGTCGGCGACCGTGGTCATCAGTCCACACGTTTTACAAAGTTTTATCAATTAAGACGTGAGAGACTTGAGAAGGAATGGGATTCTGCCTTTGGACAGGCAGTACTACAGGCTGCAGTTTAAGATCCTCGGGATCAGGGGCACCTTGGTTGTAAAAAAGAAAAAAAAAAAAAAAAGTTTTTTCTTGACTAAGTTGGAATTATTTTTATTATTTAAAGTTATACCTCTAAATTGAATCCTTCTTTGGAAGATGTCTCCCTCCCCTCATTAAAGCATTGCTTTCGGACATCCCATATAGTAATGAATATGCCGCTCTGTGTCCCGTGATGTACGAAAGAAAGAAAAAGGGATTTTTAAATACAGCTTACCTGTAAAATCCTTTTCTTGGAGTACATCACGGGACACAGAGTCCCTCCCCTCTTTTGGGGGAACATTTTGGGAGGCATACTGCTTGCTACAAAACTGAGGGACTCCCTCTAGGGGGAGGGGGGGTTATATAGGGAGGGGACTTCCTGTTTGAGATTGCCAGTGTCCACACCTGAAGGTACTCCATATAACCCATATAGTAATGAATATGCCGCTCTGTGTCCGTGATGTACTCCAAGAAAAGATTTTACAGGTAAGCTGTATTTAAAAATCCCTTTTTTTACACTCCGCTGTGCCTATTAGGGTTCCCAACCATCCCTGTGCTGAGTTCCCGGGTCTGTACCCCTGCTGTGCCCATTATGAGAGGTTCCCACCATCCCTGTGCTGAGTTCCCGGGTCTGTACACCTGCTGTTCCCCATTATGAGAGGTTCCCACCCATCCCTGTGCTGAGTTCTGGGGTCTGTACACCTGCTGTGCCCATTATGAAGGGTTTCCCACCATCCTGTGGCTGAGTTCTGGGGGTCTGTACCACCTGCTGTGCCCATTATGAGAGGTTCCCACCATCCCTGTGCTGAGTTCTGGGGTCTGTACACCCGCTGTGCCCATTATGAGAGGTTCCCACACATCCCTGTGCTGAGGTCTGTACACCCGCTGAGTGCCCCACTGTGAGGAGTTTCCACCATCCCTGTGCCGTGTTCCCGGGTCTGTACACCCGCTGTGCCCAATTATGAGAGGTCCCACCCACCATCCCATGTGCCTGATGAGCTCACACTGCCATTGTGGCCCATTGTGAGGGGATCCCACCATCCCTTTGCTGAGGTCTGTCACCACGCTCTGCCCCTGTGCCCATCATTGTGAGGGGATCCCACCATCCCTCTGCTGAGTTCTGAGGTCTGTACACCCGCTGTGCCCATTGTGAGGGGATCCCACCATCCCTGTGCTGAGTTCTGGGGTCTGTACACCTGCTGTGCCCATAATGAGGAGTTCCCACTGATAAGCTGCACTGATGGAGGTGGCACTCCATATCGCCAGCCTAGAGCACACATCAGTCAGGAAACGCCGTACTGATGCCCCCCACCATATCCAGGCTCAGTGACTGACCCCCCCCCCCAAAAAAAAATGGTAGCAATCTAAAAAAGGTGGGGTATACATGGGCAGGAAAGAGGGGGTGGTGTCAGGGGTGGAGCCAAAGGGGGGGGCGCAAAATTAGGTTTTGCCTAGGGTGTCAAAAATCTCTGCACCAGCCCTGGCTACTGGACACTAGCTAACATCCCCTGCGAACTCCAAACAGGATTGGGTAGAAAACCTGCAATCCCTCTTGAGTCTGAAGTGTTTGTAAACATTGTAGCATCCCACCCGTTGTTGTGGTGGACTTGGCATATCTGTGGGGAGAGAAATGGTCTGGAGGAGCAGTAAGGAATTTACCGAAGTGACCCTGAGTGCCTGATATCCAAGGACCTGTACCACATGCCGTCCAGAAACAGGTTGTTATACCTGAAGGGTTCCACATGTACTGGCACTTTAAGGCTGGCTCCACCCAGCAGTGATGACAAGGGTCAAGGGGCATAGTAGCCATCTTAGAAAGAGCACATGTAGGAAGCAGATAAGATGTACTGTCCTAAGATGCATGTTGCAGTGTACAGATGACCTAAAATAAACATCCATTGTTCGAGACCAGAATCTTGTGTCTCTCACAACACAGAGGATATAACACAGGTAAAGTGTGCCCTATAGGTCTTACCTTAAGGCTCCGTTTCCACTATAGCAACCCCAAAGTCGCATGATCTTGCTGCAATTTTTTGCATTTTTTTTTATTGTCGTGATTTTGATGTGACTGGAAACAATGCCTGTGTAAGTTACATCAAAGTGGGACCAAAGTAGTGCAGGAACTATTTTGAAGTCACACAAATATGAACGGTACTTATTGGAAATCATGGGGAACGACCTATCATGCGACTTTCCAGATCCAAGTCACGCGATAAGTCGCACTAAAGGAAACTGAGCCCTAGAGTCTGGGCATGCACTTGTGTGACTGATTTTTCCCAGAAGTCTGCACTAAGATGCAAGTCAGATTTTTTGCATCCACTGCTACAAAATTTTTTTTTTTTGGCAATATACTCCCAAAAGAAAATCAGGTCTAAAGGGATGCAGACACTTTCAGAGTCATGCAGGTGCAGCAGCAGATTGATAATTATTAAACCATTCCCATTAGACTCGCCCAGCACACACATGGGCTGGTTATTGCTGGTCTGCTAGCACATGCAGATGTTATAGTATGTAGGAGCAGGTTGACCCTTAGCTTGTTCAGGGTATACAGTTTTTTTTTTTCAACAATAATTTTTTATTAAATTTGTAGATTACAGAATAAAGCAGTAAAGTATGTTAGAAGGCTGGCCGTAGGCCGGCCTGTATTTGTGGGAGGAGTCTGAGAGTACTTAAGACTCCCTCCCTGTCCGGGCTGGATTCGGCGTCGGATTCTGGGTTGGGGGGCCACGTCACTTCCGGTTTTTCCTGCAGAGGGCGGTCGGTAGCTTCAGGTTCATCCACCCACCCACCCACGTTGCCAAGGTTGTCAGATTTTGTCCCTGCAGAGCGGCGGGCGGCCGCAGCTATGGCGCCACCGCTCATGTGTCTGGGTAACTGGGCTCATGCTGGCTTCTGGGAGGGGGCCACCCGCCCGCTCGTTGTTATCTTATGCGGGCAGCCGGGAGCAGCTTACAGGGCTGCCCGCTCCTCCTCTCAGTCTGTTTCCAGACTCACGCGGGGGGGGCAGGGAATTTTTGTACTCCTGGCGCACGCTGGTGACATCCTTCCACCCACTTACTCACCCTGGGGGAGAGGGAGCCGCCCGCCGCCTCTCCCGGGTCCTCTGCCGGGGGAGGGGGGGGGGAACGTTCACCTGCTCCTTTTCTCCCTCTGGTATGGAGGGAGCCGCTCGCCGTTTACCAAATGTGCACGCCGGGGGGAGGGGGGCCGGCCGCAACTTCACTGCTGAGGCACATTCTGTATGGAGGGAGCCGCCCGCCGCGTTCTCCCGGTGTTCACGCCGGGGGGGGGGGGGGTGTAGGTCCCGGTCGGTATGCTGGCAAGCAGGGGGAGCCACGTGGGGGTTATTGGCTTGCTGTCCGTCCCCATGCAGCTGCTCACGCTGGTGGGAGGGGGGGCATCTATCCAGCCACTTATCCTATCCTGGACATGCTTGGGTCTTGCAGAGGGGGGGGGGCATACAGCCTCACGTCACAGGCGCCGAGTAGAGGGGGGGGGGTGGTCACCTATCGGCTGCAGGGGGTCGCACACAGTCTGCATAAGGGGCGTTATGCTGGAAGCATGGGGGGGGGGCCTTTTCCCGTGGTCACGCTTGTTGGGGGGGAGTCACGCTGGCAGTATTCTTTGCATTACGTTTCTGCCCCTGGTTTTCTGTCATTACGTTTCTGCCCCTGGTTTTCTGTCATTACGTTTCTGCCCCTGGTTTTCTGTCATTACGTTTCTGCCCCTGGTTTTCTGTCATTACGTTTCTGCCCCTGGTTTTCTGTCATTACGTTTCTGCCCCTGGTCTTCTGTCATTACGTTTCTGCCCCTGGTCTTCTGTCATTACGTTTCTGCCCCTGGTTTTCTGTCATTACGTTTCTGCCCCACGTTTTCTGTCATTTCGTTTCTGCCCCACGTTTTCTGTCATTTCGTTTCTGCCCCACATTTTCTGACATTACGTTCTGCCCCACGTTTTCTGACATTACGTTTCTGCCCCACGTTTTCTGTCATAGCATTTTCTGCCCCGCATTTTCGGTCATAGCATTTTCTGCCCCACGTTTTCAGTCATAGCATTTTCTGCCCCACGTTTTCTGTCATAGCATTTTCTGCCCCGCATTTTCTGTCATAGCATTTTCTGCCCCGCATTTTCGGTCATAGCATTTTCTGCCCCGTATTTTCGGTCATAGCTTTTTCTGCCCCGCGTTTTCTGTCATAGCTTTTTCTGCCCCGCGTTTTCTGTCATAGCTTTTTCTGCCCCGCGTGTTCTGTCATAGCATTTTCTGCCCCGCGTGTTCTGTCATAGCATTTTCTGCCCCGCGTGTTCTGTCATAGCTTTTTCTGCCCCGCGTGTTCTGTCATAGCTTTTTCTGCCCCGCGTGTTCTGTCATAGCTTTTTCTGCCCCGCGTGTTCTGTCATAGCTTTTTCTGCCCCGCGTGTTCTGTCATAGCTTTTTCTGCCCCGCGTGTTCTGTCATAGCTTTTTCTGCCCCGCGTGTTCTGTCATAGCTTTTTCTGCCCCGCGTGTTCTGTCATAGCATTTTCTGCCCCGCGTGTTCTGTCATAGTATTTTCTTTATCGTACATCACGGGACACAGAGCGCATAGCCATTACATATGGGTTATATGGGTACCTTCAGGTGTGGACACTGGTGTAATCAACTTCACAGGAAGTTCCTCCCTATATAACCCCCTCCCACTGAGAGTGCTTCAGTTTTTTCGCCAGTGTCTTAGGTGTTGGTCACGTCTAGCTGTCCCTCGGAGGTCTCGGGACCCAGGATAGCTAGCCGGATCCGTCCAAAGTGCTTCAAAGCCAAGGTGTACGGTACCCGGGCCCTGCTGGAGTGGGGTTTTGCCTATAATGCCTCTCCTTGGAGGGCTGGATTCTGGGCTCCAGTGCCTTAGTCTCTTCCAAGAACTAAACGCTACTGATGCCAGGATGCTATATAGGCCCAGGTGTGTGGGTTCCTTAATCACAGGACCCCGGTCCCTGAAGGTCCTAGACAATACCCACGGAGATGGGGGAAGATTGGGCCTCTTGCAGTTTGCAATACCCTGCGGCGTGGAGCAGGTAAGAGGGAACCTGCGGGACTTGGTTCGACAGTAGGTATCCCCCTGGGGGTTCTGGGTTGGCTAATGGTATGCTTATGCATCAGCCACTATCTCCACTATGTCTTTTGAGGCAGGATGGGATGTACTAATGTTTACCCAGATAACATGTAGATATATGTATGCTTGTTTAAGATATATATTTGCTACTCCCCCCCAGATCTGCCTGTTAGCATTGATACTGCAGCCCCCACGTACTATAAAGAGGGAATGCTGGTGAAACTCCTGTTTCTTAGGAAGCCTATGGGGACAGCTTCCTCTATGTGTGCACTACATTGAGAATTAGTGCTTACCTGGTGTCAGTTTGGGCTGCTGGCGCTGGTCCATGCTTCTCCTCTGCTCTCTGCTTCCTCCATGTTGATTTCAGCGTGGGGAGGATGCGCGCGCTTGCGCGCGCGTGCACGCCGTCTTTTATGGTGTCCTCGTGCATAGGGGGGGCGGGCCGGCAGGGTCAGGGCTTCAGTTAATACAGAGCATTGTTTCCGGCTGGTCTTTCCCTTCTGAGAGCGGTGGAGAAAGGACACAGAGCGCGCAGCTGAGCCATTTTTTGGCATGCAGTGACACCTAGTGGCGGTTGGTGGATCTTCAGGTCTGGACTTAAAGTCCACTTTGACCAAAAGAAAAAAAAAAAAGTTTTTTTTTTTTCTTGAAGGGACTCAGCCTTAGATCCGGCAGCATCCGAGTCTACCTTGGGCTCCAGCTAACGGGCATTGGTGTTGCAATACTCACAGGTTTTCCTCGGTATTGCCACATTCTAGAGCGTGGAATTTTTTAAAAAAAATAAATAAAATCTTTTTCCATAGCCTGTTCTTATTAGTTCACTCCTAGCTACAACAGTCGGGTGTTGGCTACAGGGGTGTCTCAAGGTTGTGCAATGGCTCCCAAGGGATCAGGACCAGCTAAGGCTGCAAAGGGTGCCAAAGAACAAGTCTCCATCGGGGTCAGAGGATTTGGGCCAGGATGGTCCCACCCTCGCTAGATAGGCCACCGAGTAGCATCTTACAGGAGCCATTGAGGGTGCTGGGGGCAGAGGCGGCCCCCAATCCACCTATTCCCGTTTACGTAACGGAAGAAATGCTAGCGACCACCCTGGGTGGGCTAGAGGAAAGGTTAACGGCTTTGATTGCCTGCTCTTTGCCAGGTGGCAAACGGGCTAGATCCCCGTCACCTAGATTGGTGTTTTCAGATGCGGGGTCTCCTCGCCGGAGGAACAGGACCCACAAGGGGATCAAGCGGACCAGAGTCCCGACGGTTCAGACATGGAGGGTTCCACTCTAGATAAATTTTTTCGGCTTCTCAAGCGGAGAGCCTGTGGATCCAGTCTCTGACAGATATTGTTCGCACTGCTTTTAAAAACTTACAGTGTCAGAACTATTAGCCCCTGCAGTATCCTCATTAGGTTATTTAAAGGCACCATTAACTTGGGTGTCTTTTCCAATTCACCCCCTTCTGGAGAGCGTGTTTTTTTCAGGATTGGGCTCGACCTGATAGGATTTTTTTCCCTCCTAAAAGGTTCACTATTTTCTATCTTATGGAAGAAGAATTTGCAAAGAAATGGGCACTCCCTACTGTGGACGCGGCCATTTCCTGCGTGAATAAATCCCTGACCTGTCCGGTTGGAAATGTCCAGATGTTCAAAGATCCGGCCGACAAAAAATTGGAGACCCTACTGAAGGCTTCGTTTACCACAGTAGGTGCCGTGGTTCAGCCAGCAGTGGCAGCCATTGGCGTTTGTCAGGCTTTAAAGAAACAGATTTTAAAAGGACATGCCGGCTCAGCAAACTCGTGAATTAGCAGACCTCCCAAGGGCTCTCTGCTTTGCAGTAGATGCTATTAAGGACTCCGTTCAACGGGCGTCCCGTCTAGCTCTGCTGTTGGTTCATATGCGTCGTCTTTTGTGGCTAAAGAACTGATCAGCAGAGGCACCCTGCAAAAAACTTTTAGCAGGATTTCCCTTTCAGGGTGGAAGACTATTCGGTGAAGACCTAGATAAATATATCCAAACCATATCAAGTGGTAAAAGTTTTTCCTTACCGGTCAAGAAAAGACCGCGCGGGCCCGCGTTTAAGCAACGGGCCTTTACTGGCTCGGCCCCTTCAGCTTCCCGTCAGTATCGACGGCCTCCCGGGCGTTCAATATTTAATAGCCGCCCACAGGGACAAGCCGCGGCAAACAAGAGGCCATGGTTTCGCAAGCCGGCTAAACCTGTCATCAAGTCAGATTCATGAAGGGGCGCCCCCACTCTCTTGGGTGGGCGGAAGACTTCGGTTTTTCTCCGAAGTGTGGAAAGCCAGAATTCCCGACTCTTGGGTTCGGTTCGTGGTAGCCACGGGCTACAAACTAGAGTTTCGAGAAGTCCCCCCTCCTCATTTTCGGGGGTCAAAGTCTTCCAAGCGGCCCATTAAAGAGGGCCTCTCTCGTAAAGGCATTGAATCGCCTCTGGCTCCAAGGAGTAATTGTAGAAGTACCAACCCAGGAATGGGGTCTGGGATTCTATTCCAACCTTTTTCATAAATACCCAATGGTGACGTCAGGCCTATCTTAGACCTCAAACGCCTAAATCGCTTTTTAAGATTTAGACCTTTCGTATGGAATCCATACGTTCGGTGGCAGCCAGCCTACATCATGACGACTTTCTAGCATCTATAGACATAAAGGATGCTTATCTGCACATGCCAATCTACCCGGCACATCACAAGTTTCTTCATTTTATGATAGATCAACGTCATTTCCAGTTCGTAGCCCTCCCTTTCGGGTTGGCAACAGCTCCGCGGGTATCCACAAAGGTGTTAGCCCCGGTGCTAGCCGTCCTAAGGACAGAAGGCATTTTGGTCCTGGTATACCTGGACGATCTCCTGCTTATCGACAGATCAGCTTCCAACCTCAATCATGCAGTAGTCCGCACAGTTCGGCATCTAGAGGAGTTTGGGTGGATTTTGAACCAAGAAAAATCGAGGTTGCAACCCACAAAACAGTTAGAATTTCTAGGCCTTCGGCTAGATACAGTCGGCCAGAGGATATTTTTTCCTCAAGCAAAAGTCAGGTCATTGACTCAAACAGTTCAAATAGTCTTAGGCAAGAAGAGGCCGACTATTCGCCTAGGCATACGACTGCTGGGGAAGAGGGTGGCCGCCTTCGAAGCAGTGCCCTATGCCCAGATCCATACCAGAGTTCTCCAGGCAGCCATTCTCTCTGCTTGAAACAAGTCCATGCAGGCACTAGACCATCCGTTAGTTCTCTCAGGGGTCCGGTGCAGCCTGTTCTGGTGGCTGGTCCCTCAACATTTGTCAAAGGGGAAATCCTTTTGCCCCATCACATGGGAAATTTTAGGAAGACTGACCCAGCAGGGACAGTGACAGTAGGGGTACAGTCCGACAATGCCACGGCGGTGGCATACATAAACCACCAGGGGGGCACGAGGAGCCTAGTGGCTCAAAGGGAAGTAAACCTGATTTTCTCATGGACCGAAGCCCATGTACCCTGCATCTCCCAGGGATAGACCATTCTCAAGCAGATTTTTGAATCTTCAACAGTTGCTCCCGGGGGATTGGTCTCTTCACCCCCAGGTATTCCAAGACATTTGCCAAGGATTCGGAGTTCCCGATGTAGACATCATGGCAACGAGAGTCAACAAGGAATTGGACAAATTCGTATCCTGAGCCAGGGATCCCTCGGCCTATGGGACCAATGCGTTGGTTTGCCCCTGGCACCATTTTTTTCTCCTGTATGCGTTCCCTCCACTGCAGATGATTCCCCGCCTTCTACGAAGGATCAGGGTGGACCGCAGGCCTGTGATCCTGGTGGCCCCAGCCTGGCCCAGGAGGGCTTGGTACGCACTCATCGTGAGGATGTCAGTAGGGGCACCGGGGCCACTCCCCCTGCGCCCAGACCTGTTATCTCAGGGCACGATATGCCACCCTGCTTCACAGCAGCTAGTTTCGATGGCTTGGCGGCTGAATCCCTAATTCTTAAGGGCAGAGGCCTCTCAGCCCAGATCATATCTACGTTGATTCAGGCTAGGAAACCAGTCTCTAGAAATATCTATTACAGAGTCTGGAGGACCTATGTGGAGTGATGCGAGTCTCAAAGAGGGCATCCTCGTAAGTTTTATCAACAGGATCTTGCGATTCCTCCAGGTTGGCGTTGATAAGGGATTAGCTCTTAGTACTCTAAAGGGGCAGGTATCTGCCTTATCGATATGGTTTCAAAGGCCTTTGGCCGCGCATTCGCTTGTGAAAACCTTCTTGCAGGGGGTCTTGCATGTAAATCCCCCTATTAGAGCTCCCCTCTGCCCCTGGAATTTAAAACTCGTCTTGTCAGCTTTACAAAGACAACCGTTTGAACCTCTGACAGAAATCCCTCTTGTGCTGCTAAACCGAAAGTCGGTTTTCTTGGTGGCTATGGCTTCGGCCAGAAGGGTCTCCGAGCTGGCAGCCTTGTCTTGCAGGGAACCGTACCTGATTCGGCATAAGTTCAGAGTGGTTCTGCGGCCTCAACCTTCTTTCCTTCCTAAGGTCATATCCAGTTTTCACTTGAATCAGGACCTAGTCCTACCATCCGTCTTTCCTACTCCCCAGTCCAGAGAGGAAAGACTGCTTCATACTTTGGACGTGGTCCGAGCCATGAGGGTTTATCTCAGGGCTACAGAGAAGATTAGGAAAACAGATGTGCTTTTTGTTCTTCCGGATGGCCCCAAAAAGGGTCAGCCGGCTGCCAAGTCTTCCTTGGCTAGGTGGATTAAGCAGCTGATTTTTCAGGCCTATGGTCTGAAGCGCGTTCCACCTCCCTTATCAGTTAAAGCCCATTCTACGAGGGCCATGAGTGCCTCTTGGGCGGCACACCATCAGATCTCTATGGCACAGGTTTGCAAAGCGGCAACCTGGTCTTCCGTACATACGTTTATTAAATTGGATAAGTTGGACGTCGCAAAAGCTACGGACGCAGCATTTGGGCAGGCGGTCCTACGGGCAGCAGTATAGAATCCTCTGGCCCGGTTCACGCCCTCTTGTTTTTCTGTTGGTGGAGCTATTTGTTCTCCTAATAATGTTTTTTGTTTGGCTATTTTTGGCCTTACGGTCTCCCTCCCTTCATGGAGCATTGCTTTGGGACATCCCATATGTAATGGCTATGCGCTCTGTGTCCCGTGATGTACGATAAAGAAAAAGGGATTTTTAATAACAGCTTACCTGTAAAATCCTTTTCTTGGAGTACATCACGGGACACAGAGCTCCCACCCCTCTTTTGGGGAACATTGTGTAACCTCAGAGAAATTGCTTGCTACAAAACTGAAACACTCTCAGTGGGAGGGGGTTATATAGGGAGGAACTTCCTGTGAAGTTGATTACACCAGTGTCCACACCTGAAGGTACCCATATAACCCATATGTAATGGCTATGCGCTCTGTGTCCCGTGATGTACTCCAAGAAAAGGATTTTACAGGTAAGCTGTTATTAAAAATCCCTTTTTCTGCCCCACGTTTTTCTGCCCCACGTTTCTTGCCTGTTTTCTGCCTCGGCATGTCAGCGTATCGTTTCTCTTACCTCTTTGCCTCAGCGTTCAGGCTCGGTGTTTCTATCATACCATTCTGCCCCAGGTTTTCTGTCATAGCGTTCCTGCCCCAGGTTTTCTGTCATAGCGTTCCTGCCCCAGGTTTTCTGTCATAGCGTTCCTGCCCCAGGTTTTCTGTCATAGCGTTCCTGCCCCAGGTTTTCTGTCATAGCGTTCCTGCCCCAGGTTTTCTGTCATAGCGTTCCTGCCCCAGGTTTTCGGTCATAGCGTTCCTGCCCCAGGTTTTCGGTTCATAGGGTTTCTGTCATAGCGGCTCTGCCTAGCGTTTCTGCCATAGCTTTCTGCCCGCGTTTTCTGTCTGGGCACCACGGCCCCCACGTTTTTTGTCTGGGCACCACGGCCCCCGCGTTTTCTGTCTGGGCACCACGGCCCCCGTGTTTTCTGTCTGGGCACCACGGCCCTCACATTTTGTCTTAGTTGTGTTTTGCCTTTGCATTTCTGCCTCAGTGTTTCAGGCTCAGTGTTGCTCTCATACCATTTATGCCCCGGGTTTCTGTACTATTATTTTTGACTCCGCATTCAGGTGCAGCGGGTCGCCCATACCATTTCTGCCCCAGGTTGCCATAAAGTTCAGTCTCAGCAGTTCTGCTGCCCCTACGATTTCTGTCCCCCTCAATTTCTGTCATAGCATTTCTGCCCCTACGATTTCTGTTTAGCTTTGCTGCCCCCACGATTCCTGTCTGTGTTTGTTTGTCTTGGCATTGTCGTCTCCGTGGTTACCATGTCTCGTTGTACTTTGTCCATGTTGCATCTGGGTTGATTAGCTTGTGCTCACATCTCTGGATCTGTCACGTCTACAGATTCTTACGGGCTGAGGTTTCGTTTTTAATTGATTGTTGACCACAATCTTCTCGCCTGTTTACATACGTCATACGTTGCACGTTCATTCATTACACCTATACGATTACCCCACCACAGTCCGGGGGTACACTAGCCCTGAGTGTTCAGTTAAATTGCCTGTCTCTGCGCGGCAGGTTACTCAGGCTCACGTGCCAGTCACTCTGGGTGGGGGTGTCATCATTCATTAATGCGCAGCGGTCTTGATGTTCTGTTAATACGTAGGGCGTTGTTGTTTCATGTTTGTTTTTCTGTTTTGTCTAGGTTGTGTCAGCGCACCCCCAGTTCCTGCTCTTCTTCCATTTCTTCCGGCCATGTTATCATCCCTTTGGGTCCGGTCTAGCAGACCTGCTGGTTTATGACTGGGCCATGGGTGGTCCTTGTCAGAGGGGGTGGTGGAATCTCCCATCCCTGTTTCTCTGACGTCCCTACTGTGGGTACTTTCAGACCTGCTTACGGGGCTTATCACTGCATCATCAGGTTTCATAGTGTGGTGGCTTCAACTGACAGTCATGCTTTCGTTATCAATCAGGTTTCTGGAGGTAGATTTTTCCAGGGGTGGTTGGTCTGGTTTCTCTACCTTCATGCTGTAGGTGGGGGGCTGGGCCTCTTAGGTACCTAGTGGCAAGTATTGGTAGCATTGTTACTATGGGCTGCTCTCCTGCAAAACTTGTCATTAGGTACTTGTCCGCGGTCTGGCGTTTCAGCACTTGGGGGGGGGGGGGGGGGTTTGGGGTAGCTTCCATACCGATATCAACTATCCTTATGCTCAATTTCGTCAGTCCTGCCGGTGGCAAGGTAAGTCTTTTCTTGTGCAGCATCATCGGGTCGTGTTTCTGCCGGTAACCTGCTAACCATGTCTATCAGGTTAGAACGGGTTCTGCGTGTCGGTATGGTGAATGAATGAATGAATGAAAACTTGTATAGCGCGGCACATGCGAACTGAATCGCCTCTGGGCGCTTGTTGTTCCTGTCTCCTTTGATATCAAAAGAGAAAAGTCTTGACCTTTTTCCTAAATGCTAGGTGGCTCTCCTCCAACCGAATGCTGGTTGGTAAAGCGTTCCATAGTCTTGGACCTTGGACCGCGAATCTTCTTTCTCCTTTGGACTTGAAGTTGGCTTTCGGAACCTGGAGCAGGTTCTGATTCGTGGATCGCAGAGCGCGATTGGGATTATGCGTTTTTATTATTTCGCATAAATAAAGGGGGGCATTCCCATGGACACATCTATGCGTAAGACAGAGAGCTTTGAAAGCAATTCTGTCTTTGACTGGCAGCCAATGAAGGGCTCTCAGTGAAGGTGAGATGGATTCCCAGGGGTTTTTCCCAGTCACAAGTCTGGCGGCCGTATTCTGAACGACTTGCAGACGAGCGATTTGGTACTTGGGGAGGCCGAGGTAAAGGGCATTTGCATAATCCAGTCTGGAGTTAACAATAGCTCCTACCACGACCGCTAAATCTTCTTTAGGGATGAACGGAGTGAGTCTGCGTAGTAGGCGCAGTAGATGGTGAGATCCACTGACTACTGACCCTATTTGTGCGTCCATTGTCATAAAGGAGTCAAAAATGACCCCTAGGCTTTTGACTTTGGCGCTAGGGGTGATGAACTTGCCCAGAATGGGCGAGGGGGTCCACGCTGTTGAAGGTTGATTCCTACGCTTGGCGTGAAACAGGAGAAGTTCTGTTTTCGCTCCATTGAGTTTAAGATGACTCTTTGTCATCCAATCCTCTATCAAGGAGAGGCAAGTCTCTAGATTGAGGTGGTGATCCTGTCTATTGCAGATGCGGAAATACAATTGTGTGTCGTCTGCGTATGAGTGATAGAGCAGTTTTTTGCTGCTGATAATCTCAAAAAGAGGACGAAGATAGATGTTAAACAGCACTGGTGACAGAGGCGATCCTTGAGGGACTCCGCATGTTACTGTGCGTTTTTTCTGACGTAAAAGGTCCTAACTTTACTGTTTGCGATCGGTTTTCCAGAAAAGAGGAGAACCAAGATAAATCGCCTTCTGCGACTCTGGCTACTTCAGCAAGCCGAGTCAGTAACAGTTTGTGGTCTACAGTGTCAAAAGCTGCACTTAGGTCCAACAGAACTAGAAGACAAGATTCTCCTTCGTCTGCGGCCTTGAGAACATCGTCCCATACTTTCAGCAATGCTGTTTCCGTCCCGTGTCCGGGGCGGAAGCCTGATTGTAATGGGTCAAGTAGCTTGTAGGTATCTAGATGCTGTTGCAGCTGTTGTACCACTACTTTCTCCATTATCTTGGAAAGTACGTTGAGGGTTGTTATGGGACGGCGGTGGAGTGGGTTCTTGGGGTCCAGGGAGGGTTTCTTCAGGATGGGTTGGATTATACCCTCTTTCAACTGTGTGGGCACTTTGCCCTCCAGAAAAGACTGGTTGATAAACTGCGTGATGGGAGGAGCCAGGATGTCGGCGCATTCCTTCAGCAGTTTTGTGGGGATAATGTCATTCGGCGCTGTGCTATTTCGCAGAGTACAAATGACATTCTTAGTGGTCTCGATGGAGATGGGTTCTAGGGTAAACTTACCTGATATAGGAGAATTACTATGGGTGCTGTGTGAGAGGCTGCAGGGGGGGCTGAGGGGGGAATTGTTTTGCTGAATGCTTTCACGGATCGCCTCGATTTTATTAATGAAGCAATCCGATAGTTCATTGCAAAATTCTTGTGTATCCGAACTGGGGGCTTTGATGCATTCTGGATCCATGGTCTGGGTGACCATCTTGAAGAGTTCGCGGGGGCGGTTAATGGCACCGTTGATAGCCTCCGAAAAATAATTTTTCTTGGCTTGGAAAATTCCTTTGTGGTATTTTCTTGTCGCTGCCTTGTAGATGGATAGGTTTAGGTCTGAGGAACATCTTTTCCAGGCAGATTCTGCCCTTCTGCGTTCTTGCTTCAGTAACGACAGCTGGTTGTTAAACCAACTGCGGTTGTTTTTCCGGATGCGGGTACTTCGTTTCGGCGCTACCAAGTCAGCTGACTGTAGCATAGCCGAGTTAATGGCTTCCAGAGTTTCAACGGCCGTTTGATGCGGCTGAGTTGTTTCTATTTTTTTCCTTAAAGTCGTTTTGAAGAGTTCCGAGTGGAGCTTCTTCTGACATCTAGTCCAGTGTGTTGTCACTGGATTTGATGTTTTTGTTGCGGGGGGGATGGTGGAAATACTGAATATAATTGCATGGTGGTCTGTCCATGGCAACTTTTCATTTTCCCAAATCTTTATTTCCAGAGTTTGTCTGAAAATAAGATCAAGTGTGTGACCTGAAGTATGTGTGGGCCCACATACTAGTTGCTGCAATCCTAATCCTTCCAGGTGGTCAATACAGGCGTCGGCAATGGGGTCTAGTGAGGAGTTGGCCCAGAGATTGAAATCCCCGAGCAGCAAAAGATGTTTGCTGTTAAGGGTATAAGTGGAGAAGAAATCTGTCCATGATGATAGCAGCTGCGATTTTGGGCCTGGCGGCCTATAGCAGAGCAGAATGTGGATGGTCTCCTTTGTGTTTGCTTGCAGTTGCAGAGTAAGGGTTTCCATGAATGGAAGAGGGTTTTGGCGGACTGGTTTGGTGATCGTAAGATGAGTCTTGTGGATCACCGCCAGGCCGCCTCCTCTTTGCCCTATTCTGTTTTCCGTTATAATACGGTAATTTTCTGGCACCAATTCACCTAGAGTGGTGTTACAGTCGGCTGTGAGCCAGCTCTCTGTAATAAAAAGGCAGTCTAGATCCTTTTGTTGAATAAAGTCGCGGATTTCTAGTCGGTGTTTTACTGCCGATCTTGTGTTGATCAGAGCACATGATATGTGCTTGGGTTGGGGTAAATGGCTGAAATGTCTGACCGTCGATCTATGATCGATTCTCAATAATCGCTCAGTTCTTAGGGCCTTTTTGGTGATGGCTGGAAGTATTGCGGCGCATTGCCTCAAACTCCAAATGGTATCGGCAGAATATTGCCGACTTACCATGATCGCCACTACACCGGGGAGGGGGGGGTTTGGGGCAGTGGGGAGAGGAATTTACTGGCTCCTCTCTCCTGGCTTGGTCCAGAGGAAGGCAAAAAACCCTTTCAGAGCTCGGCCAATATGCTCCGGTAGGGAAAAAATTCCTTCCTGACCCCTGTAAGAGGCGATCGGTTGACCCCTGGATCAAGCTACTGTGAGTTGGGACGACGAGGGGGCTAGGGCTGAGAGGGAGAAACTTGTTGCTGGCCTGGTGGCTGCCTGTTCAGGGATGAGGGCTGACAGGGGGAGCTGAATGATCTGGGCTGAATGGGTGAAGGGTGGGCAACAGGGCAGGGTAACTGTCCTACAAGGATAAGGGGGAGGTTTGCCTGGGAGCAGGGTGAGGACCCTGAAAACGTGGGGAGCGGCGCGCCGTTAGGCCGCGAGTGAAGCCGCGGTCTTTCCTAGACCGCGGCCCCGCGATTCAGAACGGCCTGGCGCGGTGCTCCCGAATGAGCCCCGGAACGGCGGAAATAACCGCAAGGTGGTGGCGGGGGGAGGGGGCCCTTGTCTGCCTCCTGGGATCGAGTGCTGCGGCTTGTCCTGAGAAGGACGGCCGCCCACAGTGCCAGGGAGACAGGTAGCGCTTACCTTCCAATGGAGGGGAGAAATGCTGGAGAGAGGCTAGAACTGGAAGCCGGAAGCTGGAGGGGAGGCAAGGTGCAGAAGCAGGCTGGAGCTGGAGCAAGGGGAGGGCTGGGCTAGGAAGAACCCTGCCTGTCTGACTACCTGCTACGCCTGCCTGGAGCTATGACTCACCCGTTCCTACTCCTAGGAACGAGCGCCGCTTGTAACTCCTGCTGCTAGTCCTCCTACCTCACTCACTGACTCACTGACTTACTGATCTGATAAATGTGTATCAATGGTCCATGGGAGGTTGTTGTTACCTTAGCGCAAGGGCTTCGTGCTTCTGCTCCGTTAACATGTCCATCAGGTATCCAGCACTTTAGGCTCCTGCTAGTTGTCAGATTTTTGCAACTCACCCGCTCACTTTCCTATCAAGTATGGGTAGGCCAGGGGTTGGGGGGGGTTCCTCACGAGCTACGTCTCTGGTGTCCGGTTGTAGCTTTCGTTGTTAGGCATTATTGCAGGGGCTTCTCGGGCCAGCGCTGGGTTCAGTTGCCCACAAGTGTCCACTCATCATAAGCGTGTCAGGCTCTCATATGGGTTGTCGCAGGCTCGAACCAATCTTTCTCGGGGCTTTGGTCGAGTTTAGGGCTGCTTCACGCATTCGGCAGGGGCTTCCTTCTATCACAGGTCACGAGTCGGTAGCTTCTCCAGTCATAACGGCTACTTATCAGGTATACATACGATTGCCTTCCGGGCGCATGCTGCTTTGCTTCTTGGTCGCTTATCTACCCCTCTTCACCTAAATATGTGTCTTTTGCCCTCTTTCAGGCGTACCTACCAGCCGGCCAAAGGCACACTCCAGGCCTGGGTTATTAGGGTCATCGCATTCCTTACTCGAAGACTCTGATTACAAGTTAGAAGGCTGGCCGTAGGCCGGCCTGTATTTGTGGGAGGAGTCTGAGAGTACTTAAGACTCCCTCCCTGTCCGGGCTGGATTCGGCGTCGGATTCTGGGTTCCCACCCTCCCATTCCCCCAGCTTTCATACATTCTCATTTTACTTTTTCTTGTTCAGGGTATGCCCTCTTTCAGGCGTACCTACCAGCCGGCCAAAGGCACACTCCAGGCCTGGGTTATTAGGGTCATCGCATTCCTTACTCGAAGACTGATTACAAATAACAGTTTTTCGTCAAGAGTAAGAATACAAAATCGACAAGTAGCAAGCAAGGTGTATCTGATCACTTTGGTTAATTATCATAAGACAAGCAACAAGATAGGGTGGACAAGCATAAAGATTGATATACAGACATGTCGTACAATATCATCTGATACCAAAGTCCTGTCAATTCGGGTGCTTTGCGCGCCTCCCGAGTTCACAGGAATAGTGCTGCATTAGACCAACATGTCCATGCACGCCATACCTTGAGGACCTCTGCTATGCGGCCCTTGCTAGAAGCCAGTGTAAGCTCATAGTTATAATGCAGGTTGACTAGTTTTATAGTGCTTTCTATCGTCGGGGGTTTGGTGGTTTTCCAGAGTCTGGCGATGCTCAGCCGAGCCGCCAGAAGGACATTGGTGACTACTAGTCGTGTGTGAGTGAGTATTTGGTCTAAATTTATGGTCAGTAGTGCCAGAGCAGGTGATGGAATTATAGGGCTCCCCGTTAGGTCTGTCAATAAACTAAAGATGACGGTCCAGTATGCTTGGATGGACTGACAGGACCAGAATATGTGTAATATATCACCCTTGGCTCCGGCACATCTCCAGCACGTGTTGGGAGTGTTCTTACCAAATTTAGCAATTTTTGATGGCGTGAGGTACCATCGTAAAGAGATTTTTAAAGTAAGTTCCCACCGTGCCGCGTTTTGAGTGGCTTTGTAAACGGATCTAAGTGCAGATTGCCAGTTATCTTCAGTAAGAGTTTGGCCCATGTCTGCATCACATTGGAAGTGTGGTTTGGCTTTGGAGAATGTCTGTTTTTGGTGAAAGACATTGTAAAACAGAGAGATTCCTTTCTTTTTTGAAGGGTAGGAGGTCAAGAAAGACCACGTCAAGGGGGGAATAGGATAGCACGGTCTAGGCATCTGAGACGTACAGTGTTTGATTCTGAGGTAGGTAAAGAATTCCGATTGGGATAGGTGGAATTTAGATTGGATTTGAGGAAACGCAATTATTGTTTCTCCGCAATATATATCTTGAATGTAGGCTATATCGTTGGCTGTCCAGCATTTGAGGTCGGGGTCTACCGTGAGGTGTTGAAGGCATTTCAGTGGGATAGGAGGATGGAATGGACAGGGGTGGAGTTCGCCCTGTTGGGCCAGAAACTTCCAGGCTGAGGCCGATGCTTTCATCGTGGGAGGGAGCGAGCTAGAAACCGGTGCACCAAGCGGGACCCCTAATATCCAGTCTCGGAGATTGCAATGCTTAACTAAATTAGATTCCAGCTGTCCCCACAGTGTAAGAAGGAATGGCTGGAACCAGTCTTTGATTTGGGCAAGAATTGTAGCCTAGTAGTATTCTTTAAAATCTATGGAGCCCGCCCCTCCTGCACATTTGTGTTTAGTGAGCAGTTGTTTTGCGCAGCAAGGTTTCTTACCTAGCCACAACAGTTTGTTTAGGGTGGTTTGGAGGGAGTGGAAGTAGGACGATGGGATAGGGATGGGCAACGTCCGGAACAAATAGAGTAGCTGCTGGAGATGCAGCATCTTAAATGCTGCAAGTCTACCGTGCCAAGAGAACTCGTGTTTGGCCAGGCCAATGGTGTCTCTCTGGAGTGTGTCGAGGAAAGGTTTAAAGTTGCTTTTAAATAAGTGTTTGGTGGAACATGTTAGTTGAATTCCCAAGTGGGAGATCTCGCGGTTCGCCCTATTGTAAGGAAATTGTGATTGCAATAGGTTCTTGGAGGTGGCATCAAGGCCCAGGTCGAGAACATTGGATTTGTTGGCATTTACTTTGTAGTATGATACCTCACTAAACCATTGAAGGGTTCTATGTGTTTCTGGAAGTGACGTTGTCGGGTCAGTTAGCATAAGTATGACATCGTCTGCGAACAGACTGATCTTGTGAGAGGTAGGACCTATTCGGAAACCAGAGATTCGTGGATTCTGCCTTATGTGTTCTGCTAAGGGTTCTATGAGTAGATTGAAAATCAGCGGCGATAGCGGACAGCCCTGTCTAGTACCGTTTGTTATGTTGAATGGTTGGGATATCATGTCCGCTGAGAACACTCGGGCAGACGGGGACGTGTATAGAGCAAGTAGCGCGTTGAGTATATGGCCTTGGAAACCGAATTTCTCGAGCACCCGTCGCAGATACCCCCAGTGGATTCTATCGAACGCCTTCTCTGCGTCCAAAGCTAGGAGCAGAGAAGGCGTTCCACTGGACTCGGCGCGAAAAGGAATGTCGATCACCCGTCTCGTGGCGTCCAACGCCTGCCTGCCAGTCGTAAAGCCAGGCTGGTCCCTGTGAATCAGCGTGGGCATGATGTTGATAAGTCTTGTGGCAATCGCTTTTGCGTATATTTTTAGGTCCAGGTTAAGGAGCGATATTGGGCGGAGATTTTGGGGTACTACCGGGTCTTTGCCCGGCTTGGGCAGCGTGACCACTAGTGCTTGTAGGGATTCCTTAGGGAATTTGGAGGAGGCAACCGCATTATTAAAAACTTCAGTTAGGGTGGGCGCCAACTGTTGGGCAAATTGTTTGAAGTATTCTCCAGTGAGTCCATCCGGACCCGGGGACTTGCCCAGGGGCAGAGATTTAATGGTTGCTAAGATTTCTGGCATGGTGAAGGGTACATTTAGTTGGGCTAGTTGGTCAGATGAAAGGGATGGGAGGCTAATGTGGTTAAGGAAGTTGTCTATATTGTTCGGGGAAGGTTGGTGTGTGTCTCGGTCAGTGCACAGGTTGTATAGGTCACCGTAGTATGTGCTGAACGCATCAGCTATGCCCTGGGGGTTTGTGATTTTTGCATTGGTGTGCGGGTGGAACAGGTGATCAATTTTGCTTTTAGCCTTCCTACCTTTAATGCGCTGTGCTAGAGCTTTGCCTGCTTTATTGGAAGTGGAGTAGGAGACTGCCTTCCATTTCCTGTGAAGATGCTCAAAGGATTGCAGGAGAAGTAGTCTCAGTTCCTGCTGAAGGGAGAGTATATGGGCGGCCCTAGTCGGGTCTGGGTTGGATTTGAGTCGCTCAGAGGCTTCTATTTGTGACATAAGGGTGTCTATTCTCGTTGTTCTATTTTTTTTTGTGGGAAGAGCTCAGCTTGATTAGAATCCCTCTTATAAACGCTTTATGCGCATTCCACACCACGCCTGGATCGGACACAGATCCCGTATTGATGTCAAAGTATTCTGACAGGTGGTTAGAAATTGTTGGTGAGAAAGAGGGATGTTGCAGGATGTAGTTATTAGCTCGCCATAGCAACGCGGGCCTAGTGGCAGGAGAGTCAGAAATGGTGATGGTGATTGGGGCGTGGTCTGACCAGGTCGTGGTGTGGATCACAGATGCGCTGATAGATTGTAAAAGCCATTTGTCAGTGAGGAACAAATCAATGCGTGAATACGTTTTATGAAGGGGGGAGAGATACGTGTAATCATGTTCAGAGCCATGGTAGCACCTCCAAACATCAAACAGGTCGTGTGATGCTATAAAATGCTTTAGAGGGGATTCCCTGCGTTTCGAGGCCGTGGTGGAGTCTAGGGACACATCCGGGACAAGATTAAAGTCTCCACATATAATCAAGCGTCCCTGTTTAAAGGGGAGCACGATTTTCATTACTTTTCGGAGGAAACCAATCTGTTTGACGTTGGGGGCATAAACGTTAACCAGGGTGTAAACCATATCATTTATAGTACATACAAGTATAACATAACGCCCATCTGGGTCTACCTCAACAGATTTCAGCAGGAATTTTACAGTGTCTTATTGCTATGAGTACTCCCCTCTTCTTGGAGGTAAAGGGGGCTGTAAAGATATGGGGGAATTGTCTGTTGGTACAAGCAGGTGCGCCAATTGACATAAAATGCGTTTCTTGGACACATAGTATGTCACATTTCAGGTCTAAGGCAGTCTTCCATAAAGAATGTCCGCCGGGTGATTGAGCCCATTGGCATTGAGAGATAGGATTTTGGTTGCCATTGGGGGGCAATACTTAAGTGAAAATGTGTAAAGAAAGTCACTTACGTTTCGAAGACAAGGATGAGCTTGTCCGCTTGGCGACGATACGGCCTCCTGTACTGCAGTTGCTAACCAAAGGTCGGTGCCGTGCGGGTCACTTCAGAAGTAACAGGCTTGCTGCAACAGTAATTCGAATTATAAGAACTAAACAAGCAAAAAAAACTGGTATTATCAACAAAAATGGTGTGCAATGGTGGTGTCACCAGCAAAATCAGAAAGCGGAGTGTAGGGACAAGGTGTCCAGCTAAACCGCCTGGTCGGGGGATGAACGTCCTAAGGCTGATAGGTCAAAACCTAAACTGCAAGGGAAAAAAAAAGGGAAAAAAATAACTGGTAGAAAGCTAGATGCCAGGGAGAGCATCTGTCACGTAGATGTAGAAATGGATACCCGAGGTCTTTAGATCATTTGTTCCGGTTCCTTGTCTTGGGTATGGGGGCTGCGGCAAGTATTTCTGGATTCACGATGGCCTGTCTGGGCTGAAGAATTTTGAGGTAGTTCAGGGAGGATTCCCCAAGAATGGAGTAGTTGCATTCCCTTTTGCAGGTCTTGAATCGTGTGCGAGGAGCCATTTTTTGTCACAATAAGAGTGGCCAGATACCGCCATTTATACTGGACCTTGTTGTTGTTGAGGCCCTTGGTGATGGGGCTAAGATGTCTTCTGAGTTGCAGCGTGTACTTTGAGAGATCAGGGAAGAGGAGGACACCTTCAAATGGATGTTGTAGCGGTGGGCCCCCTCTGACAGCCATCATTACTTGTTCTTTGATGTGGAAGAAATGAACCCTCATCAGGATGTCCCTTGGGACCGAGGCAGCAAGATGTGGCGGTTTGGCTATACGGTGGATCCGGTCAATTATAAGGTCTCTAGGCGAGGCGTCAGGCAGAATTGTATGTAATAATTCTTTGGCATACTTGGGAAGGTCAGCCGGCGGTACGGATTCCGGGACCCCCTTAAGTTTCAGGTTGTTTCGTCTTGATCTGTCTTCTAAATCGGCCAGCTTGGCCCTCACCCACGTCTGCTCTGTCTGTATGTCATCATATGAGTCTACCAGCTCATTGAACGTGGTTGTGCATTCTCCCATACTGTTCTCCAGGTGTGTGACCCTGTCCTCCAGCACATGCATGTCAGTGGTAATTTTGGAGAAGACAGAGGACAGGTCTGTCATCAGGGAGGACTGGAGGGAGAGTAACATGTCCTTCAATGTGGTATCTACCACTGGTTGTCCTGTCGTGGGGAAGGAGGCCATGGAGGAATGCAGGGCTTGATTCGCCGGCAGTAGGCCGCAAGCCGGGGCCTCGATTTGCAGGGACGTCCGCGGCGGGTTACGATCGGTGCAGAGCCGCGCCTTCGCCGGGCTTCCCGTCACCGGGTTTTCACCCGTTTTAGGTGTGGGAGGTGAGGAGGGACAGGGGGAGTCTTGTGATGCCAGGATGGGGTCGGAAAATCCCGAGCGGGCCCCCATCGCCGCGCTGCTGGCGGCGCCATTTTGCGGCTGTCTGACCCGGCCTGGAAACTGAAAGAAGGCCGTCAGCTTCTGCGGGTGGTGATCTGTTTTCCTTTTCCCAGGCATCGCTGGTGGATGTCCTCTGGTTCTCAGGAGACCGGAATGGGATAGATTACCTTCCAACTCGGGCCCTATTTGCTCTGTTTTTCTCCATGGCATGTGAGCTCAGGCATTAAGCAGCCATTTCCTTCGCTGGTCAGCCACGCCCCCCCCCCAGGGTATACAGCGTGTTTATATGGGCATTTCTCTAACCCCTTTCATTATTTCCCACGTTTGTTTCTAGGAAGCAATACTCAGTCCAGGGTCTCAACCATATGGCCTCCCTAGCCACCAAAGTGCCAGGATGCTCTTCCAGTGGCTAGACAAGCAACTATGTGGGACTTCCTGGTCAGCCTCCATATCCTAAGTAGCAGACTGCTACAGAACCAGAATCAACAATGTTCATACTAGCAATCAGCAAGATCATTAACCACTTGACCACTGGGCACTTAAATACCCTTAATAACCAGACCAATTTTCAGTTTTCGGTGCTCTCACATTTTGAATGACAATAACTCTGTAACCAAATGAAATTTTTGTCCTCCCCCCCCCCCCCCCCCACAAATAGAGCTTTCTTTTGGTGGTATTTGATGACCTCTGCGTTTTTTATTGTTTTCGCTATAAATGAAAAAAGAACGCGGCATGACGTGTGGGACGTGACACACGCATGCCGAGGGAGGCGTCAGCCCGTGCTACGCCCGCGGCCAGGGGAAGGAGGAACGAGTGACCGGAAGACCGATGGGAGGCATCCGACGTCAGCGCAGCATGAGAGGCTGCGATGCGGATGCCGACAGCTAGCCGCTCACCACCACCCCACCGCCCGCAAGACCAACGCGGCAAACTCCCCTCTACTTTCAAGCTCCGGAGCTGCTGTTAAAACGGGGGACGATTCATAGAGGCACCAGCTGGTGCCTGTGACAGAGGATTGCTCGGGGCTTCCCCCTGACTCCCCCTCCTACTCCACGAGGACACTCGCACGGGCACAGGAATTCAATCCCTGCTATTCAGGAACGATACCATTCACGAGTAGCCACAGAAAAAAAAAAAGTCCCGCGGTGCGGTAAGATCTTTCTGATTTTTATATTGTCTGCTGGGATGTATGCATACAGGTATACTCGGTCCTCCGCCTACTTCATGCTATGAATTATTGATTACATGCATACAGAGTAGGAAAAGTCCCGCGGAGCGGTAAGATCTTTCTGATTTTTATATTGTCTGCTGGGATGTATGCATATAGGTATACTCGGTCCTACGCCTACTTCATGCTATGAATTATTGATTACATGCATACAGAGTAGGAAAAGTCCCGCGGAGCGGTAAGATCTTTCTGATTTCTATATTGTTTGCTGGGATATATGCATATAGGTATATTCGGTCCTCCGCCTACTTCATGCTATGAATTATTGATTACATGCATACAGAGCACAAGGTAAAAACTACAGGCAAATACCAGAGATTACCCACAAGATTACCTACCCCCCACTAAATAACTTCTCGAGGACCATCTGAGGGCCATCTACCCCCTTGTGGCGGACTGTACTACAGATCCTTCTCCCTTTAAAAACACCTGAATAAGCTTATTGGTGTAAACTTACTCTAGACGCATATCTCTCACGGGCCCTTCGGGGGAAATAAAACATATGGGCGGATAGCCTCTAAAAACAATCATTTAAAAAAAAAGAACAAAAAAAACCCCGGCTTGCGAACACAGGTATTAATGAAACCTGACTACGAAACTCCCGGTTGGGAGTCAGGGAGTTGATAAGCTGGGGAAGCGAATTAGAACCCGAGCGAAACACAACATGAGTAAGATAACTAGGGGCACGGCTCCAAAAATCCCTAAGGAGATTCCCCCCACTAGCACCATCAGACAATACATGTCTCAAGGAGGAGGTATAAACAGTCCTGCAAATGACAAGAAAACTGGCAAAACCGGCACCACGAGAAAGGGAGGGGGAGGTATAACGGCACAGCCCATTGACGTATCTACAGAGGGGGAACAGGAAGCAAGCCTGATGGAAGAAGGCATCACAGAGCCTCACATGCCAACGATGAGTGATCTGGACAGAATGCTAAAGAGGTTGGAAGACGTTATTAAAGCGGAAATCAGTGGTCTTAGAACAGACATAAACAACATGCTCCTCAGAGTAGAAGAAGCCGAAAAACAAATGGAGAAACAAGAGTTGGTGATAGACCAACTCAAAAATCAATACCTAGAAATGAAGCTAAACCAAAGGAACCTTCAATATCGTTTAGAGGACCAAGAAAATCGGCACCGTAGACAAAATTTGAGGATCAGATCTATCAAAGAAGATAGGGGAGAGGATTTAAGACTCATAATGAATACGCTGTTTATCCCCCTCCTCGAGGGCAAAGAGGGAAAACCTCTTAAAATTGAGCGGGTACACCGTATAGGTAGATTCAAAGATAACACCAGTGAAAGACCCAGAGACGTGATTGTAAGGTTTAGGCACTACGAAGATAAAGAGGAGATCTGGTTACAACTAAGAAGAAAGCCCCCCTTAATCTACAACGATTCCGAGATACAAATCTTTCCAGACTTGGCCTGGGAGACTTTAGCTAGAAGGAGATACCTCAAACCCCTTACTGAGCAGTTGAGGATACACAATATCAAGTACCAGTGGGGTTTCCCGGCCTGTCTGGGTGCCCAGAGAGATGGGGTGTCCGCTAAATTAATTTTTCCGGAAGACCTTCCCACTTTCTGTAGCAAATTGAATCTGCCAAAAATAGAAATTCCAGGATGGAGCGAGTGAACGAGGAGAGGAGGAGGGTTGTGGGGGGGGAAGTGGGGAGGGATAGTGGGGAGTGGGCCTACCCCAGGCCAAAGGCGGTACCCCGTCAAGGAAAACAGGGCCCAAGGAGAGGGGGAGGGCCTAGACGAGGGAGGCACGGGCCAGTAACACCTCAACCTATAGATCCAGTGGGTATGGGGCACGATGACCCCCACGGATCTGAGGCCTTTACTAGGCAGGGGAGGGGGGGGGAGGGGGGGGGGGGATGGGGGAGGGGGGTAGGAAATTTAGGAGGGGGGGATAAGGGAGGGGGTGGGTAGAGGTGGGGGGGGAAAGAGTGGGGACAAGGGGGGAGGAGAGGGTGGCGACAAAGGGATGGGGGCTCTCAGGAAGGGGGTCGAAATCGGGAGGATAAAGGGAAGGTGGCTCTCAGGGACCCTGTAAGAAAATTTAGGACTGGAAGTGCCAAATGGCAGAAGTAAAGTTCCTATCTTACAATGTAAAAGGCCTGCACTCTCGAGGTAAGAGAATACAGATCCTGGAGGAAATCAAACTATACAGGGCGGATGTGATTCTCCTACAGGAAACACACCTGACCCTGAACTCCAATATAAGACTGTATTCTCCCACATACCCCATTTGGTACTATGGCGATGCCATAACAAACCGGGCTAGAGGGGTAGCCATTGGTTTTGCCAGAGGGGTAAATTTTGCCCTTATGGCAAGATCGGTAGACCCAGACGGCAGGTACCTATTTCTAAAAGGGAAAATTGGAAACCATGTATATACCATTGTTAATGTTTATGCTCCCAACAGCCAACCCATAAAGTATTTAAATAAGATTTTAGACAAAATGAGCGCATTTGCAGAGGGCTTCATATTACTGATGGGGGATCTGAATTTTGTTCTAGATCCTAAAGAGGACAGTACCTGCCCGAGGAGAAACATAAATAACATAAACCTACAAAAAATTAGACGCAAGATGGTGGACTGCCAGGTGGTCGATGCCTGGAGGGCGTTCCATTTTGGAGAGCGGAATTACACATTCTACTCCTCACCCCATGGAACGTATTCTAGGATAGACTACGCCCTGGTAGACCACAGGTTGCTTGACTATGTTACGGAAACAGGCATAGGTATAATGACTATATCAGATCACTCTCCTATCACGATGACAATCAAAACTGCATATATTAACACCAAACAGATGCCATGGCGTCTCAACGATTATTTGATTCGCGATGAGGCCGGAGTTGAGAGGGTGAGAATGGAATTAAAACAATTTTTTGAAACAAACGATACAGATGAAATTTCCATGGCAACGTTATGGGAATCTCATAAGGCTTATATTAGAGGGATCTTAATTGCAGAAGGCGCCCGAAGGAAAAGGGAGAAAAACAAACAGAGGGATACCCTAATTGGTGAGATAGCAGACCTAGAGCAAAAACACAAAGAAAGGGGAAAAAAAATACATATCTTAACTTAGTGATAAAGAGAAACGAATTAAAGGAGATAATGGAATCAGACGCCAGGGTCAAACTCAATAACATCTTGAGGGAGAGGTATATGTGGGGCAATAAACCAAATAAATACCTAGCTAAAATAGCACAAAAAAAGAAAACTAGGAACTATATCGAAAAAATTAGGCGACCAAATGGCGAACTTGTGTATGCCACTGCAGATATTGCTGATACCTTCAAAAAATACTATGAAGAACTTTTTATGATAAAAAGATTGGATGGGCACGAGGGATCTAGAGATGAGAAAATAAGAGACTTCCTAGATAGCGCAAATCTACCAAAAATCGACGAGGGACAAAGTTTAATCCTAGACAGACCTATGACAACCCTTGAAATCAAAAACGCCCTAAAAGATATGGCTGTGGATAAGAGCCCCGGCCCCGACGGGTTCTCGGTCCTGTATTACAAAAGGTTCAGTGAAATTTTGATACCCAGACTCTGTAAATACTTCAACGATCTGGGTACCAAATACCAACTCAGTCTTGAAGCCTCAACAGCTGCAGTGGCTATTATTCCTAAAGAAGGGAAGGATAGATCTCTTTGTTCTGGGTATAGACCCATATCTCTATTGAACATAGACACCAAACTTTTTGCTAAAGTTTTAGCCGAACGTTTGAAGGGAGTAATGCAGAGTCTGGTACATCCCGACCAGGTGGGGTTTGTCCCCAACAGGGAAGGTAAGGACAACGCTATTAGGGCCCTACTATTGATGCAAAAGACCCAGAGGGATGGGACCCCTAGTCTACTCCTGTCAGTAGATGCTGAGAAAGCCTTTGACAGGGTAGACTGGGGTCTCATGATACACACACTAGGGGCAGTAGGACTAGGCAACCGGTTTGTAAACTGGACCAAGACATTATATCACCAGCCTACCGCAAGATGCAAGGTCAATGGCACTCTCTCAGAAACTATCAGGCTAAGAAACGGGACCAGACAGGGATGTCCCCTGTCTCCCCTCCTCTTCATTTTGTCACTGGAATCCCTATTGTCTACAATAAGAAATGAACCAGAAATTAAAGGAATCCGGGTTGGAGAGGAGGAGCATAAGCTCTCTGCCTTCGCGGACGATATCCTGTTTTATATTACGGTCCCGGAAAAAACTATCCCTAAGATCCTTCAGATATTAGAAAAATATGGAATCATTTCCAACTTTAAAATAAATGTAACCAAATCTGAGATCATAAATATAAACCTCAACAAAAACCAAGTGAATCTAGTTAAGGGGATCTGTGATTTCCCTTGGCAGAAAGAATTAAATTACCTGGGGATTAAACTAGCCAACACGGAAAGGAAGATCTACAAGATAAATTTTATACCATTATTAAATGAAATCAAAAACGAACTGACGAGAATGAGAAACAAACCCATCTCCTGGGTCGGTCGCATCAACATTTTAAAGATGATTTACATTCCTAAAATACTGTACAAATTTCAGCTATTACCAATCTCACTACCCTCTCAATATCTGAATAAATTAAATTCTGTGGCAATGAACTTCATCTGGAAAAATAAAAAGTACAGAATTTCCCTCTTAAATCTGAAACAGGACAAACTGGACGGAGGCCTTGCGGCCCCAGATATTAAAAGTTATTACCGGGCGGCGATACTCTCCAGAGCAGTAGAATGGGCCAGGGACAAAGAAGAGAAACGATGGATCCAAATCGAGAAATTCCAAACTAACGATTTACTAAAAAATTTTTTATGGATCCCAAATCAATATCGACCACTGAAGCACAATCTATTTTATCTCACAAAAAGCACATTGAAAATGTGGGATAGGGTACTGACACTCACAAAAAACCCTTATAATTCCCCACTCATTAATTTAAAAAACAATCCATATTTCGCACCTGGTGAGGATAAAATTGGGGGAAACTGGATCAAAAAAGACACGGTATATCTGGGAGACATTATAATAGGAGGAGAGGTGGCAGCCTTTGAGGTTCTGAAAACAAGAGTTGACACATGGAATTTAGATAGCTGGCACTATTCACAGATAAAACACTTCACCAAGCAACTACCCCAACCATTACGAGCGGGATCGGATTTGACTCCCTTAGAAAAGCTATGCACAACAGTGAACACTAGGGGCACGATATCCAAACTCTACAAAATACTTATTAAGATTGGAGCACGAGGGGCTACACCACTAGTAGAAAAATGGGAAAGGGAGTTAGGGATCGATAGAGGGAAAAACTCGATCAATAGGATAATGCATCTGACCCATGCTTCGGCTATAGACTACTCCATAGCGGAGATGAATTACAAATGCATCTCTGGATGGTACCTCACCCCGGTACAAACTAGCAAATTTAAGAGGGATCAGTCGGCCAATTGCTGGCGAGGGTGTCCGGAAAGAGGCACTATGGCCCACCTATGGTGGACATGCCCCATAATTAAAGAGTACTGGAAATCCATCCTCTCATACATAAAAGAGATTACAGGTCTCGAGTTAAAGATGGATCCGTGGACTTGCCTGTTTCACTGCAATGAGGGGGGAGTGAAGAAATATAAACGATCTTTACTCCCGCACCTATTAAATGCAGCTAAAAAGCTGATTCCAAAAAAATGGCAAGAAAAGGAAGGTCCACAGATCTGGGAATGGATAGAAGCGGTCGAACAAATGTACAAGATGGAAGAATTGAAAGATTGTGTTACTGACGCGAATAACGATTATCGCTCCAGATGGCATAAATGGAGGCTTTTCAAAACAACATGGAATTTTGTAATAGGTCAGAGGAGATTGGGGGAGTAAGACTGAAATGAGATGCTACAGGAGCTGGGACCGGAATGGCATTTCTCTTTCTCTTCCCTTTTTTTTTTTCTTTTTCTTTTGTTTGTTTTGTCCTTCTCTTTCTTCGAACTTCCTACGGGAAGGGAGGAGGAGGAGGGAGAGAGGGAAGAGGAGGAAAAGAGAAAGAGAAAAATCCTATGCGAAAGTCCTGGGAGCCACCAGGGGGGGGGGAGGGGGGAAAAAATATACGTTTTTTGTTACCCCCAAAAAAAAAAAAAAACATAATTATGCAAAGAAGCAAAACGAAAATCAGAAATGATTCACAAATGATGCAAATCCGCTAGTCGAGACGATCGAAGCCTCAAATATGAGCGGGTCTCACACGCAAGATATGAGCTGATGTGAAAAAAAAAAATGAAAAAAGAACGAGAATTTTGTAAAAAAAAAAGTAATTTTTCTTCTTTTCTATTATAAAATTTAGCAAAAAAGTAATTTTTCTTCATAAATTTGGCCTAAAATGTATACTGCTACATGTCTTTGGTAACAAAACAAAAACAAATTTGGATATTATTTAGTCTGGGTGAAAGTTATAAGGTCTACAAGCTATGGTACCAATTACTGAACATTGATCAATTTGATTATACCTGATGTACTGACAGCCTCTCTCATTTCTTGAGATCCTAACATGCCAGAAAAGTACAAACACCCCCAAATGACCCATTTTTGGAAAGAAGACATTCCAAGGTATTTAGAAAGAGGCATTGTGAGTTTTTTGAAGTTGTAATTTTTTCCCACAATTCTTAGCAAAATCAAGATTTTTTTTATTTTTTTCCACAAAAGTTTCATATTAGTAGGTTATTTCTCACACACAGCATATGCATACCACAAATTACACCCCACAACACATTCTGCTATTCCTCCCGAGTATGGTGATACCACATGTGTGAGACTTTTACACAGCGTGGTCACATACAGAAGCCCAACAAGCAGGGAGCACCATCAGGCGTTCTGGAACACCCAGACCAAATCTGACATTACTCTCCTACATGTAAAAATCATCATTTATTTGCTAGAAAATTACATAGAACCCCAAAACATTATAAATGCTTTTTTTAGCAAAGACCCTAGAGAATACAATGGTGGTCGTTGCAACTTTTTATCGCGCATGGTATTTGCACAGCAATTTTTCGAACGCATTTTTTTTGAAAATAAAACAGTTTTGTGCTTTTAAAAAAAAAACATTACAGTTAGCCCAATGTTTTTGCATAATATGAAAGATGAAGTTACGCTGAGTAAATAGATACCCAACATGTCACCCTTCAATATTGCACACGCTTGTGGAATGGCGCCAAACTTCGCTACTTTAAAATCCCCATAGGTGACGCTTTAAATGTTTTTACTGGTTACATCTTTTTAGTTGGAGAAGAGGTCTAGGGCCAAAATGATTGCTCTCGCTCTAACGTTCGCAGCGGTACCTCACATGTGTGGTTTGAACACCGTTTTCATATGTGGGCGGGACTTACATGCAGGTTTGCTTCTGTATACGAGCACGTGGTAACAGGGACGCTTTAAAAAAAAAATATTGTTCATTTTACTTTATTTATTTTAGTTTGACATGTTTTTCCCCAAAAATAAATGTTTTGATTACTTTTATTCCTATTACAAGGAATGTAAACATCCCTTGTAATAGGAATATAGCATGACAGGTCCTCTTTACAGTGATATATGGGGTCAATAAGACCCCACATCTCACCTCTAGGCTGGGAAGCCTGGAGAAAAAAAAAACATCCTGGCTTCGATCGTAGCGGTGAGTCGGAAGAAGCACCGGAGGGCGAAGGGAGTGGGGACGTCCCCTTTTGCCTCCCGTAAGAACAATTAAGAGGCAGAACAGCTGCCATGATTGTTCTTATGGTGTAGAGAATCGCCGGCTGAAAAAAATGATGTCTGAATGATGCCTGTAGCTGCAGGCATCATTTAGATATCCCTGCACAAAGTCAAGGACGTCATATGACGTGGGCAGGAAGTTGTTAAAACGCATTTTTTTCCCCAGAGTATTTTCTGGGTATTGCAGAGTATTGGCCGGGGTATTGGTCGGGTATTTCAGAGTATTGTGCGGGGGGTATTGCAGAGTATTGTGCGGGGGGTATTGCAGAGTATTGTGCGGGGGTATTGCAGAGTATTGTGCGGGGTGTATTGCAGAGTATTGTGCGGGGTGTATTGCAGAGTATTGTGCGGGGGTATTGCAGAGTATTGTGCAGAGTACTGCGGAGGGGGTACTGCAGAGTATTGCGCAGGGGGTACTGCAGAGTATTGCGCAGGGGGTATTGCAGAGTACAGGCAGGGGGTATTGCAGAGTATTGCGCGGGGGGTATTGCAGAGTATTGCGCGGGGGGTATTGCAGAGTATTGCGCGGGGGGTATTGCAGAGTATTGCGCAGGGGTATTGCAGAGTATTGTGCAGTGAAGAAAGAGTATTGCAGGGGTTAATGCAGGGATGGCTGACCAGGGATGGCTGGATCTGTGACTGCAATAGTCACAGATCCAGCCACAGCGCTGCTGACACCCGCGCTCCCCCTCTCACACTGTACCGATCGGTACAGAGAGAGGAAGGAGGAACTGGTGTCATTTGGTTTGTTTACATGTGATCGCTCCGTCATTGGACGGAGCGATCACGTGGTAAACGGCCGCTATCGGCGACAATTCACCCTGATCTGTGATGTGCCGAGTCCTCCGGACCCGGCGGTCACGGACGTTCCGTGTGCGCGCCCCAGGGGGCGCGCAGGAGCGCAACTCTCGGAGGACGTTATATAACGTCCTCCCAGAGTTAAGCAAGCACATTGCCGCCGTTATTTGACGGTGGCTGGTGGTTAAGTGGTTAAGGAGGAAAAGGATATTCAGTCAGCATAACAGGATAGTCACTCGGCATTAGCATAAGCAGTCTCCAAGGGATCTGGCACTTCCAAAAAATTATTCAGTTACATCAGCATCAGGTGCTTGGTAGCTGGTGTTGATCCAAGGCTGATTCATTTTTATGAAGGTCAGTCGATCGACGAAGTCGGTGAAAAGTCGTACCCAGTGATCGGTCACAAAGCCTCCAGCAGCACTGAAAGAACGCTGGATGCAGGACAAGCCAGTAACTCAATTGCGCTCTGGCCAGTGATCCATCCTCAAGACCCAGTAAGCCAGAGGATTTTCGGTGGGGAAGGTGTCCAAGTCTGATCTCACCCCTAGGTGTTCCCGCACCATGTAAACCAGACGCTGGCGATGGTTGCTGGAACTGGTCATACCCTCGGGCTGCGGACTAAAAAATTGTCTGAGCGCATCCGTCAGACGGCCACCTTCTCCACCGCTCCTTCTGTGACTCACCGAAGACTCAGCAACACGTTGTCCAGCACCAGGATTTGGTAATCCCCCAGGTTCTGGGAACGCGTTGCGCAGACCTTTCTGCAATGTCTCCCGAAGATTTTTCTTCTTCTGCTCCCTCTGCGATGGAAAGATAAGGTCCGCAACCTTACCCTTGTAACGTGGATCAAGGAGAGTTGCCAGCCAGTAATGATCCCTCGCCTTGATACCACGAATACGAGGATCCTTACACAGACTTTGCAGGATCAGGGAGGCCATGCAGCATAGGTTTGTTGAGGCATTCAGGGCACAGTCCTCTGGGTCACTGAGGACGACAGGATCCGCAGCCACCTCATCCCAGCCACGTAAATGTCCATGGGTTCTTTGGGACTGTAAATGATCCCTTGAAGACTGCTGATGCTGAGTGCTAGGCTCCACCTCCATGCTGATGATACAATCATTCTCCTCCTCCTCCTCCTCTTCCTGTGTGCTAGGTTGGCAAGCAGGACCACTCTCTGGATAAAGGGGGCCTTGAGAGGTTAGGAAGTCCTCCTCTTCCTCCCTCTGTTCTGCCTCTAGGTCCCTGTCCATTATTCCATGCAGCGTGGGGAAAAAAACCAAGCTCCCCTGACCCAGTTCTGCTGCCATATTGGCACAGGTACTCATTCATGGCCCTCTGCTGCGTGTGCAGCTGCTGCAGCATGGCCAATGTAGAGTTCCATCTGGTGGGCATGTCACAGATTAGGCGGTTCTTGGGCAGGTTGTATTCCCTTTGGAGGTCTGTCAGCCGGGCACTGGCATTATATGACCTTCGGAAATGCACACAGACTTTCCTGGCCTGCTTCAGGACATCCTGCAAGCCCAGGTACCTGCCCAAGAACCGCTGCACCAACAAATTCAGGACATGATCAAAACAGGGCACATGGGTCATGTAACAGAATGGCCCGTGACACCCAGAGACGTTGGAAGGATGAGAGATACTCCTGTGCCAGCAGCAACAATAACACTTGGGTTGAAATCCACCCTGTGCCCTTTTGGGTGTAGGGTGGCTAAAAGTGAATTATAATTCCTTTACTAACAGATGGGACATTATTAATACTTCATATTTCAGGACTGAGATATCACAAGGAGTTCATGATGACATGACCAGGTCAACCAGACAGTGACTCATACCTTTGTATAATAGGCTATTGAAATATCTTAAGGTGTTGGCTATTCACTGTAAAGACATTCCGTTGAAAAGGTGTTGATTGCACCCACTCTCACAAGACTCTGCCATTGTGTGATAAAGCTGTCTAGATAACTTATTCAACTAGATGTCTGTGTTATTATTCAAGGTTAATTGAACTCTATTGATGATGCGGTGCCGTCATGTCTAGCTACCAATTAAAGAATTATCCTCAGTGAGTGAATAGGGGGGTGGGGACTGCATTGTCCTGTGATGAACTGTATTATGCTGTACTGGATATATAAGCAAGCTAAGAAAACCAATAAAGTCATTCATACATTTTGGAAACTAGAGAACGGAGCGCAGTCTTGTTTATTCTGGGAATTGATATGGATCGTGTATGCCTGGTTGTTGGTGTGTCGGATAAGCTTGTCGTGGCTGGATGGAAGGTCGTAAGCGGTGGTGACCGTTACATTTGGTTGGCAGCGGTGGGATGATTCCATCACCAGAAGGACGGCTACAAGGACACATGACAATGGAGACGGTGTATGAACGGATGAAGCTCTCTTCCGTCATGGACTTACTGGAGAGCCGGGGCAGACCGGCCAGCAACCGTAAGAAAAGGGACATTATCGCATAACTGGTCGAAATGGATAGAGCTAAAAGGCCCGCCGTAACGGACAGGACACCCGAGGAAGAAAGTTTTAATCGGGCTGTTAACCTAAGACTGGCACATTATGGTCCTAACCCTCCACCGGAGATCAGGGACCGAGTTATTGCGGCTCTGAATGCCACCTTGCTACAGAGAAGAAGTGCTGCAGCAGCTGAAGTCACAGCAGCACCAACTAAAGAGAGAGGAGAGGTGCAGATACCAGTCTCCATGGAAGAGGAATTCCAAAGAAGGTTACAAGAGATGCGAATACAGCATAGAGGACCAGTATCAGAGGAGGTCCTGTTGGGATGCTCGAATGTGATTCGGCGCCAACTCTGGAAGGAAGCATTAGCTCGGGAGCAGCAAAACCAAGGAAAGGTCCTGCCCTCCATCTATGCAAGGTACTGGCCGCAGTATGACGTACGAATGCTGTTGTTGGGGAAACAACCGAAGCAGGAGTGGACAGCTGAGTTAAGCAGGCTGATCCGGGCAGAGATGCAGCTGGATGAAAGCTACAGAGCCCTCCAGTGGTATGTAGCCCAAGAGTGCCCGTGGCCAGCAGATGACAGCCCCACAGAAGGCCATGACTATGATGGCCTGGGATTATTGTATTGGAGGATGTCCAGTGATCCAGACTTCGGGGATGATCGGGAGTGGCGCTTGGAGGACATAATGGAGCACAGAGAGGAGAGATTGAATATCTCGGGAGGCCACTGGTCACAGGAAGATTTAGAATTTCTGGCCATTCAAGAATGGGAGCTGGAGGTCGCCTACAAACAGCTGCTAGACTCGGCTCAGCAGCAGGGTGGGGCTCCCGTTGCCTGGGACTATGAGGAAAGTTCATATGACAACTGTGAACTCCTGGCGGATGAATCGGCAGTGGAAAATATGGAGATTGCCATCCCTAATGCCAAAGCGGATGGTGTGGAGTTCCAGAGAGCCGGGGGCGGTTGGCCCCTCTGTCCAACAACAAGCTGAGGTGGTAAAGCTTTTACCCCCAGCTGAATCACTGGCAACAGAGCAGAGTGCCCCAGGCCTCTGCTCCTCACTAACAGAAGAGGGGGTCCCTGTGGTAGTGGATGGGACTGTGGTCTCCACTCACAGCAACCCAGCGGAAGAGCTGGCAACAGAGCAGAGTGCCCCAGGCCTCTGCTCCTCAGTAACAGAAGAGGGGGTCCCTGTGGTAGTGAATGGGACTGTGGTCTCCACTAACAGCAACCCAGCGGAAGAGCTGGCAACAGGGCAGAGTGCCCCCGGCCTCTACTCCTCACTAACAGAAGAGGGGGTTCCTGGGGTAGTGGATGGGACTTCAGTCTCCACTGGCACAACCCCAGAAAATGGTACAGGACTGGGACAGGAGGATGTCGGCTTTGCTTTGCAAGCACCAGGGGGTTTTCACCTAGCACCAGTGGATGGGACTTCAGTCTCCACTGGTATACCCCAGGAAGGGGGGGCAGTTGGCCCAGACCCCCAACAGCATGATGGACTGAGCCAAGCCACCCTGCCTTCTCTCCAGCGGCAGGCGTGTTCTCTGAGAGAGGCAGAGGTTGGCAGGGTGAGTAATGCTCAGTTTGGAGCCATTTATTTGGGGTACAGTATGGATACCAGCATTGGAGGACTGGAACTACTGACGGACTTCGGAGTCAACCCGTTTGGGGTTCCCACCTGTGTCCGTCTCCCACCGAAAGGGGAGAGATATAACAGAATGGCCCGTGACACCCAGAGACGTTGGAAGGATGAGAGATACTCCTGTGCCAGCAGCAACAATAACTCTTGGGTCGAAATCCACCCTGTGCCCTTTTGGGTGTAGGGCGGCTAATAGTGAATTATAATTCCTTTACTAACAGATGGGACCTTATTAATACTTCATATTTCAGGACTGAGATATCACAAGGAGTTCATGATGACATGATCAGGTCAACCAGACAGTGACTCATACCTTTGTATAATAGGTTATTGAAATATCTTTAGGTGTTGGCTATTCACTGTAAAGACATTCCGTTGAAAAGGTGTTGATTGCACCCACTCTCACAAGACTCTGCCATTGTGTGATAAAGCTGTCTAGATAACTTATTCAACTAGATGTCTGTGTTATTATTCAAGGTTAATTGAACTCTATTGATGATGCGGTGCCGTCATGTCTAGCTACCAATTAAAGAATTATCCTCAGTGAGTGAATAGGGGGGTGGGGACTGCATTGTCCTGTGATGAACTGTATTATGCTGTACTGGATATATAAGCAAACTAAGAAAACCAATAAAGTCATTCATACATTTTGCAAACTAGAGAACGGAGCGCAGTCTCGTTTATTCTGGGAAATGGAATGGATCATGTCTGCCTGGTTGTTGGCGTGTCGGATAAGCTTGTTGTGGTTGGATGGAAGGTCGTAAGCGGTGGTGACCGTTACAGGTCAGTTGTCCCTGTCGCAGGGCAGAGAGGAGGTTGGTGCCATTGTCGCTAACCACCATTCCAGGCTTAAGCTGGCATGGCGTCAACCACCTCTGAGCCTGCCCCTGCAGAGCTGACAGAACCTCGGCCCCAGTGTGTCTCCTGTCTCCCAAGCACACCAGCTCTAGCACCGCATGGCATCTCTTTGCCTGCATTCCTGTGTAGCCCCTCGTACGCTTAAGGAGCACTGCTGGTTCTGAGAACACATCAGCACAGGAAGAGGCCACAGAGGAAGAAGAGGAGGGGGTGGAGGAGAGAGGTGTGTCACAACCAGTAGTGGTGTTTTGGAGGCGTGGTGGCGGAACAACCTCCAAAATTACTGTACCTTGTCCTGCATCCTTCCCAGCTGCCAGCATAGTCACCCAATGCTCCGTGAAAGAGAGGTAACGTCCCTGTCCATGCCTGCTGGACCATGAGTTAGCGGTAATATACACCTTACCACTGACCGCCCTGTCCAGCGAGGCATGGACATTGCCTTCCACATGGCGGTAGAGAGCCGGAATCGGGGCAGAGTCTACCAACTGAAAAGGCAGCAGTTAAAGTGCTATCAATTTCGCTAAGATAGCATTCAACCGCTGGGCATGTGGATGGCTAGGAGAGTACTTCTTTCGGTGCTGCAGCATCTGGGACAGGGAAATTTGGCTGGTACGATCTAACATCGGTGTACCGATAGTAGATTGCCCCCATGTACTACTAGGTTGTGACACACCTAATTCATACACCTTCAGTCCTATCAGTGCAGACTGAGGGTATAGTGGGGTTGGAGATCCCAGCTGATGAGGGGCAAGGGGAGGTCCGCTTTGTTCTTTGGTGTGGGTCTTTCAGGTATGCTTGCCAACGAACTGCATTGCAGGTGGACATATGTCTGGTCAAGCATGTGGTGCCCAAGTGGGTGATGTTTTGGCCACGCGAGATACGCTTGAGACATATGTTGCAAATAGCAATGGTGCGATCTGATGCACATGTCTAAAAAACGGCCCACACCAAAGAACTTTTGCAGTAACACTGAGACACAGCAGCGCCCTGCACAGGCGTAGCTCTGCGATGTAATGCAGTTGGTGTGCTGTCCTTAAGCTGTGCCCTGGAGGGCATCCTGGCTCTTTGGAGATGTGCTTGTGCCTCCTCAACCTCCTCTTCCTCCTCCTCCTCCTCTCTCCTATCAGGCACCCATGTAGAGTCAGTGACCTCATCATCCCCTCCCTCCTCATCACTGTCGAAAACCTGGCAGTATGCTGCAGCTGGGGGAACATGACTGCCAGATTGCTGTCCCTCTCGGGCACTCCCTCTCTCTGGGCTCACATTACTGCTTTCCTCTATCTGTGTTCCATTATCGAAGTCTTCAAAATGCTGCGCATCTTCAGGCAGGATGTACCCAACGCTGTGTTGAAACAGTTCGGGGGACTCCTCAGGAGGACATGGTGGGACTAGGGAAGAAGTAGGTGATGCCATTGAGCAGAGGGAAGAGGACGCCTTGGCAGCTAATTTGCCAGACAAAGTACCCTAAGCCTGGGTGAGAGAGGATGAGGAGTGTAACGGTCACCACCGTTTACGACCTTTCATCCAACCACGACAAGCTTATCTGACACACTCCGACAATACTGCATACACGATCCATATCAATTCCCATAATCAAGACGAGACTCAGCTCTGTACTTGCTTCCAAAGATATGAACACTTTAATGGTCTCTTCTCAACTTTGTTATACAGTACAGGTAATCACAGGACAATGCAGTCCCAACCCCCCTATTCACACACCGAGGCTAATTGTCTAATCGTAGCTAGACATGTCGGCACCGCATCATCAATAGACTTAACTCAGAGAGAATGACATTCCTGTAGATAATGACATCAAAACCAAATACTATCACACAATGATTTTCCCTTTTGAATAATACACAATCACAGATAATCTTCACACCCATATAAGGAACCTCAATCACATTCTAGACAGACAGTACGTCTCTGACACCTTTGTGTACCATAGACAATGTATTGTCTAGGAGTAGATGCAATTAACACCTTTTCAACAGAATATATGTCTTTCACAGTGAATAGCCAACACCTCAAGACATTTCAATAGCCTTTATACAATGTCTTTCACAAGCCGGGTCACTTAGCGTTTTAAAAGCAGATGTCTAGTAGGAACACCTTAATATTCCAGTCTTGCAATATGAATTATTATTAATGTCCCATCTCATGTAATATATGATATAATGTCTTTGTCACCCTATGGCCCTAGTGGACATAAGGTGACCCTAGACATAGGAGAATCTCAGTCTGTCACCGGTCATTCCGTTACAAGGAGGATGAGGATGGCTTGGTCATCCACTCTACCAATTTGTCTGCATGTTGAGGCTAAACAAGGCCAGCTTGCGAAAAGAAGGACGAGCGCGTGCAACGGCCACGTGCTGAAGAGTATGCACCGTGTCCACCACCAGCACTGTTGCCTCTAAATGCAGTGCCTGCTTGGCCTTGTGACTCTCTGCCTCTCTTTGTTGTCCTTCCAGACATTATAATGGCCTGCAGAGGACAAAATCAGTACACACACCTCGTAGCTTTAGGTGCAAACTGCAGAGGACACGTGGAGTACACACCAAGTAGCTTTATGTGCAAACTAATGAGCACACTTGCAGTAAACACCAAGTAGGTTTAGGTGCAAACTATACAGCACAAGTGCAGTAAACACCTGGTACGTTTAGGTGCAAACTATACAGCACAAGTGCAGTAAACTCCTGGTACGTTTATGTGCAAACTATACAGCACAAGTGCAGTAAACACCAAGTATGTTTAGGTGCAAACTATACAGCACAAGTTCAGTAAACACCTGGCACTTTTAGGTGCAAACTATACAGCACAAGTGCAGTAAACACCAAGTACGTTTAGGTGCAAACTATACAGCACAAGTGCAGTAAACACCTGGTACGTTTAGGTGCAAACTATACAGCACAAGTGCAGTAAACACCTGGTACGTTTAGGTGCAAATTATACAGCACAAGTGCAGTAAACACCTGGTACGTTTATGTGCAAACTATACAGCACAAGTGCAGTAAACACCAAGTACGTTTAGGTGCAAACTATACAGCATAAGTGCCGTAAACACCTGGTACGTTTAGGTGCAAACTATACAGCACAGGTGCAGTAAACACCAAGTACGTTTAGGTGCAAACTATTCAGTACAAGTGGAGTAAACAGCTGGTATGTTTAGGTGCAAACTATACAGCACAAGTGCAGTAAACACCAAGTACGTTTAGGTGCAAACTATACAGCACAAGTGCAGTAAACACCTGGTACGTTTAGGTGAAAACTATACAACACAAGTGCAGTAAACACCTGGTACGTTTAGGTGTAAACTATACAGCACAAGTGCAGTAAACACCTGGTACATTTAGGTGCAAACTAAACAGCACAAGTGCAGTAAACGCCTGGTATGTTTAGGTGCAAACTATACAGCACAAGTGCAGTAAACATCTGGTACATTTAGGTGCAAACTATACAGCACAAGTGCAGTAAACACCTGGTATGTTTAGGTTCCAACCTTTACAGCACAAGTGCAGTAAACACCTAGGGCCAGATTCAGATACAATTGTGTATCTATCCGGCGGCATAGAGTATGCTCTTTACGCTACGTCCCAGCAAGTTTTATGGGCAAGTGCCTTATTCAGAAAGCACTTGCTCTGTAATTTGCGGCGGTGTAGTGTAAAGTTGCCGGCGTAAAGGGCGCCAAATTCAAATTAGTCATGTAGGGGGCGTGATTCATGTAAATTAATCATGACCCCGCGCAATTTACGTATTTTCTGAACGGCGCATGCGCCATCCGTGGACGCATCCGAGTGTGCATGCGTGAAATCATGTCGCAAGTAGTCAATGTAAACGACGTGAACGTAAGTTACGTACAGCCCCATTCCCGAACAATTAACGCAAACGACGTAAATGACGTACAATTCGCCGCTGTCCCGACATCCATAGTTAACATTGGCTGCGCCTCATATAGCAGGGGTAACTTTACGCCGGACAAGCGCTTACGCAAACAACGTAAACTACGACGCCCGGCCGCAAGTATGTTAGTGAATCGGCATATCTCCCTAATTTACATATTCAACGCGTAAATCGACGGAAGCGCCACCTAGCGGCCAGCGTAAATATGCAACTAATATACAACGGTGTATTCTATTTAGGTATCGGGGGTATTTGCGGGAGTACAAGTACAAGTACTGGTATCGGTATCGGGACAACCCTAGTGCAAACTATACAGCACAAGTGCAGTAAACACCTGGTATGTTTAGGTGCAAACTAAACAGCACAAGTGCAGTAAACACCTGGTATGTTTAGGTGCAAACTATACAGCACAAGTGCAGTTAAAACTTGGTAGGTTTAGGTGCAAACTATACAGCACAAGTGCAGTAAACAAATGTAAATGGCCCGGCGTATCCCCGCGTAATTCAAAGGGGGCATCTTGTATTTAAATTAAGCGCGCCCCCGCGCCGAACAAACTACGCATGCGCCGGCCGTAAACGTAGCCCAGTGCACATGCTGCAAAGTACGTCGCAAATACATTGGTTTCGACATGAACGTAATTAATGCAAAGCCCTATTCGTGAACGATTTACGTAAACAGCGGAAAAAGCGACGCTGACCCGACGTCCATACTTAACATGGCATACGCATCACCTACGCAAAGTTACCCCTCATATAGCAGGGGTAACATTACGCTTACGCAAACGATGTAAACTACGACGACGGGGAGCAAATACGCTCGGGAATCGGCGTATCAGGCTCATTTGCATATTCGACGCAGAAATCGACGGAAACGCCACCTAGCGGCCAGCGTAACATTGCAACTTAGATCCGATGGTGTAAGTGACTTACGCCAGTCGGATCTAAGCCAAATCTATGCATAGGAATTAGTCGCATAGATACACAGCCGCACAAACAGAGATACGACGGCGTATCTGGAGCTACGCCGTCGTATCTCCTTTCAGAATCTGGCCCTGTAAATTTAACTAAACTGACTAGCCTGCTTGCTCTATCTATCTATCTATCTATCTATCTATCTATCTATCTAGTAAAAAAGAAAATGTCTCTCTCTCTCTAGGACTGATCTTTTCGTTATCACCGCCGCAACACACTACACGAGGCAGCCCAGCAGGCGGCCTTTTATAGTGTGGGGCGTGTGCTAAAGCCCTGAGCCATAATCGGCCAAAACCACCCTGGCTTTGGCCAATTATTACTCTCCTTTTTTTGCACGCTGTGATTGGCCAAGCATGCGGGTCATAGTGCATGCTTGGCCAATCATTAGCACACAATGCCGCAGTGAATTATGGGCCGTGATGTGTATCTCAAATTTTGCGTGAATGAACCGTTTTGTTCGAATTTTGACGAACACTCGAACAGCCAATGTTCAATTCGAACATGGGTTCGAGTCGAACGTGAAGCTCATCCCTAGTCGTAAGGTATAATGGGTGCAGTGCAAAGTAAATTCATGGGCGCCAGACACCTCGGGTGTGCCACCTGTCCAGGATTCACCAGGCTTTTGAATCATGTGTCAGGGCCTCAGTCTGCAAAGAGATTCCATCTCTCCTAAACAGAACTCTGGGAGAGAGTGTTAGGGCCAGGACACCCCCAGGCAGCTGCAACACCAACCCGGCAGACTCAATGCAGAGAAAAGCATCCTGCAAGATGCCACATCTGCACTGATAGGAACGCTGTCTCCTATGGCAACAGTCTCCAACAGTTTACAATACAAGTGTAACAGTAGCTTCAGCTAATTAAGGTTAGTTCAAAACAGAATATTGTGCCACTTTTATCAATAATAAAGACATTTGGCAATACCTGCTAGCTGCATACTCCTCCAGGTGGTGTCTACTCACCAGCTTCCTGGGCATAGGTACTGTCCTATAGGCCCTGCAGGACTCTTGCTGGGGCACTGGCTCTGGGGAAGAGGAGCAAAGACATCTTCCTTGGAACTTTTCTCCTGAGTGGGAGCGCCATCTGGGCTATGCTCCCCTGAAGAACGTTTGTATTGCCTTTTGAGAGCTTAGGCATGCAGGGCTGAAGCAAATCAAAGCAATCCGCAAAAGAGGGCACTCTTTTCTTGAAAACTTTGCACTGGGTAAGGCTCAACCCATACGGCTACTGCACTGAGGCAGAGGGGGAACATAGTACTGCTTACTCTTCACTGGTGCGTTGAGGTATGAGGAAAAGAAGAAGAATGAGGTGGAGCTCTATCACTAGTATGCTGCCTTGTTGGCGTCAGTAAAAAGTAATTTAAAAGTACAGAGAATACAGAGAACAATCATTGCTAAAAAAAAAAAAAGTGTGGGGTCCCCCCAAATTCAATTACCAGGCCCTTCAGGTCTGGTATGGATATTCAGGGGAACCCTGCCATCAAATAATATAAAAAAATTACGTGGGGACCCCCTCGAATATCCATACCAGGCCCTTCAGGTCTGGTGTGGATTTTAAGGGGAACCCTGCCATCAAATCATATAAAAAAATTACGTGGGGACCCCCTCGAATATCCATACCAGGCCCTTCAGGTCTGGTGTGGATTTTAAGTGGAACTCCACCCCAAAAATCTACACCAGACCCCTTACCTGAGCCGGTTTTTGACAATTCCTTTATTAACGTCTTCTTTCCGCGCTTTCTTTTTTTGTGCATTCATTCGGGTTTCTTCCTCCATCTTCTTCTTCCTCTGCTTCTTTCTTGGGTCTTCTTGTCTGCATCTTGCACCGGCCTCTTCCCTTTGTGCATTCATTCGGGTTTCTTCCTCCATCTTCTTCCTCTGCTTTTTTCTTCGGTCTTCTCGTCCGCATCTTGCACCGGCTTCTTCTTCCCAACTTGGTTCTCTGGACGACCCTCTTCCAATTGAAGTCCCTGCTGTGTGATGCTTCTGTTCTTCTGACAGTTCTTTTATAACTGAGGATGCGGCATCACCTGGTGACCCCATCCCCTTGACGCCACAGGGAAAGCCATAGGGAAGTCCCTGTGTAGTACATGTGCGTCAGAGGAGGGTGGGGTCACCGGATGACGCCACATCCTCAGTGATAAAAGAACTGGCATAAGAACAGGAGCGTCACACAGCGGGAACTTCAATTGGAAGAGGGTTGTCGGAGAACCAAGCTGGGAAGAAGAAGCCGGTGCAAGATGCGAACGAAAAGACCGAAGAAAGAATCAGAGGAAGGAGAAGATGGAGGAAGAAACCTGAATGAATGCACAAAAGAAGAAGCCATTGCAAGATGCGGACGAGAAGACCCAAGAATGAAGCAGAGAAAGAAGAAGATGGAGGAAGAAACCCAAATTAATGCACAAAAAAAGAAGATGCGCAGAAAGAAGACGTTAATAAAGAAATTGTCAAAAACCAGCTATTGTCTTTTTTATTTTTTTTTACCCTTTTTTTGGTGAAATGGTAAAGGTACAATGTACCCCATTATCATTTCACACGGGGGGGGGCAGGATCTGGGGGTCCCGTTTGTTAAAGGGGTCTTCCAGATTCCAATAAGCCCCCTGCCCGCAGACCCCCACAACCACTGGCCAGGGTTGTGGGGATAAGGCCCTTGTCCCCATCAACATGGGGACAAGGTGCTTTGGGGGAACCCAAAGCATCCTCCCAATGTTGAGGGCATGTGGCCTGGTACAGTTCAGGAGGGGGGCTTCTCTCTCTTCCCCCCCTCTTTTCTTGCAGCTGGCCAGGTTGCATGCTCGGATAAGGGGTCTGGTGTGGATTTTTGGGGGAACTCCATGACATTTCTTTTTAATTGGGGGTGGAGTTCCCCCTTATAGTCCATACCAGAAGAGAAGGGCCTGGTATGGATATTTGGGGGGAGACTCCACGTCATTTTTTTTTTTTATTTAAAGCCGGGGTTCCCCTTAATATCCATACCAGGCCTGCTAATTGAATTTGGGGGACCCCCACTCTCTTTTTTTATTTGTATGAATGAATTTTCTCTGAATTGCCGGGAGCTGACAATTCATTATAGCTGTGAGTGATTTTTAAATGACTTTTTTTCCTTCAAATGTCATTAACTGCAGAGATTTACAGGCATACTTTACCCCCCTCGGTACAAAATTAAAAGGAATATTTTTCACTTTTATTGTTTCACTTTAAGCATTATTAAATTCTCTGCTCCCGAAAAAACGTCAGTTTTAAAAAAAAAATTGCCATTGATACATGTCCTCTGGGGCAGGACTTTTTATGACAAAAACTTGCATATTAACCTTTAAGGCCTTGTACACACGAGGCAATAGATTTGTTCAAATCTGTCCGTCCGACAGATTTGAACAAATCTGTCTGCTGGGATTTTGGTTTGCTCGCGTGTACACACGAGCAAACCAAAATCCCCACCAGCAGAGAGCGCGCTGATGTGGCGGTGACGCCGCTACGTCACCGCACCAGGAAGTAAAACACTTCCGCGCATGCGCCGAATCCATTCGGCGGCGGTGCGGGACGACATGTCTGCTGGTAAGTGTACTAACCAGCAGACATGTCGGGCGGGTGGACTCCCACCCGATAGATTTCAAAGCATGCTTTGAAATCTGTCGGGTGGCCAAATCCGTCGGCTCGGCCGTACACACGATCGAATCTGTCTGCTGAAACGGTCCAGCGGACAGATTTAATCGTGTGTACGAGGCCTAAAACTAACACTTTTGATTTCTCCCATAGACTTCTAAAGGGAGTTTGGCGGCTTTACATTTTTATTATTGAATTGCGCCCGCTGCTGCGCCGGTTCATACGCTTAATTAATGATTTATCTGGCGCACTAATTAAGCCATGAACTGGCGCAGCGCATTGTTTATTAGTAAATCAGCCCCAAGTGTGTCACTTATATTGTTTTACATTTAAGATATTTTCCACAGTTTCTATTTACATGTTGGTCTATAGCGCAGTTTCCGTATTTTCTTTTTTCTAAATATTTGTATTGTCGCACATTTTTCAACTGCTGCTTTATATTTCTATTATTGCATTTACTGTTAGGCCTCGTACACACGAGGGGATATGTCCGCTGAAAACGGTCCGATGGACCGTTTCAGCAGACATCTCTGCTCGTGTGTATGGGCTAGCGGACAGATTTGTCCACCCGACAGATTTCAAAGCAAGCTTTGAAATCTATCCGGTGGAATCTGTCCGCCCGACATGTCTGCTGGTTAGTACACTTACCAGCAGACATGTCGTCCCCCACCGCCGCCGCGCCGCCGCCGAATGGATTCGGCGCATGCGCAGAAGTGTTTAACTTCCTGGTGCGGTGACGTGGCGGTGACGTGGCGGCATCAACGTCACCGCCGCGTCACCGCGCCGTCCGGCGGCGGGGAATTTGATCCGATTCTGTTTTCCCCTACATTGAAAGCCTGGCATAAGGCGGTTGATTTAGTACTTCCTCTGTACAAGCTCACATACGAGAACAGGCAATGCCCAGCTAAATTTGATAAGGTGTGGGCTGCATGGGTGGACGCGAGTGTGCGAGGAGCCAGAGAGGTGGGGGACCAACTGATGGATTCCCCCCTTTTCTGGATGGAGGTAAATCACTACCCCTTCCCACCGGGTGGCACCCAACCATACTAAATAAATAAAAAAATGTATACATGGGATGGGCAGCTGATGGCCTCTCCCCCCCCCCTAGGGGAGGGAGATCAAGTACCCCAAGGTTATCATGTACCGGACCTAGATGGAAATATACTTGTGACTTCTCACCGGTTTAGAAATGGTAGAAATTATATTTTGTATGGATTGGGAGGATACTCAATATGGAGATTTCAAATTGATACCGCACTATGCAATATTTCATTGTCGAAAGCCGACTGTATTGTAATGCTGATTTGTTCAATAAAAACTTGTCTGTAAAAAAAAAGAATATAATCTATGTATACAATCCAACATAGATAAATCTATATGCTGCGTGATTAGTATATGCATAGAAATATGCGTGCAATGTTTGCAGATATTAATAACCAAATTATAGCATATTACATTCTAGTCTTTATCTTATCTTCTTATAGAAGAATACTCTTTTTACTGATATAATACCATATGTGTAACAAGCCAGCCTTATCCCAGCATATGGGATGCCCCTCATGCCCCTATTCTTCTAGATATACCCTCTTGCATAGGTAACCAACCGCAATACTATATTGAGCCTGCAGGATCGTGTAAATATCCCCCATAGGTATGTAAATTCCAGTGATCACATTTGACAGAGGACATTTGACCACAATATGGTAGAGCGCTTCCCAGAGGGGGGTTAGCTCTTGTGGGGAGGAGCTGAGACAGCCGCTGAGGGAACCCAGAAGACGAGGATCGGGCCACTCTGTGCAAAACAAACTGCCCAGTGGAGGTAAATATAACATTATTTTATATATTAACGTTATTTAAAAAAAATAAACAAACCCATACAACCACTTTAAGAGCTGTTACGGCGGGTGTAGTGTCATTCGGCGGGAACCTTCCATGAGACATCAGTAGCTACTAATCCCCAGTTGCCCCTTGCCAGAGATTGGAGACCTATCACGGTCTATAAATTTAAGACCTTCCTTGGCCTATCCCTCCTCATGGGCATAATTAAAAAGAACGAGTTCCGTTCATATTAGTCCACTGAATCAATTCATCATATACCTGTGTTCTCTGCATCCATGCACTTCAATGATAATGAACTCTATCATCCTCGGGGTGACTCTGAATTTGATTGGCTCTACAAAATTTGGCCCCACTTTAAACAACATTTTGCAGCCTTGTTTACTCCCGATCAAGTTGTCTGTGTCGATGAGTCCCTGATTACGTTTTCTGCCTGCTTGTCTATCAAACAGTATCTTCCCAGCAATCGTGCCAGTTATGGGGTCAAGATGTACTGTATAAGCTCTGTGACAGGGCAACAGGCTATACATATAGTTTTATGGTTTACGAGGGGAAGAGATAGTTAATTAGAGCCGGAAAACTGCCCAGACTACATAGGGGAGCACTGGTAAGATTGTGTGGGACTTGGTGTCACCCTTGTTCGGAAAAAGGGGGCCACTTGTACGTGGACAATTATTACACGAGCGTGCCACTTTTTAGTCACCTTTTTGATTGTGGAAGTGGCACTGTGCGATCTTTAATCGCCAGGGCTTTCCCCAACGGCTTGTTGAATCCCGACTTAGACGGGGGAGAGAGTCTGCTTGAAGTGTAATAATTTGTTAGCAGTGAAGTGGAGCAATTTACTGAATGTTTTTGTTCTGTCCTACCTTCAGCCAGATACGGCAGTCCAAATTCCTATGACAACTGGTGTTGTGGAGAAACCCCTCTGTGTCCAGGAATACAACCTTAACATGGGAGGGGTGAACCTCAACGACCAGTTGTTGGCGCCGTACCTAATTGCCCATAAGGCCAAACGCTGGTACAAAAAAGTGTCTGTATATTTATTGGCTCTGCTGAATGCTTATGTGCTATACAAAGCTTCAGGACACCTTCTCAACGCAAATGCAGTGAACCAGCTGCATGAGAGGCATTTTCCGTATGTCCTCCCAGGTACCCCTGCCCAAAGAACACCCCAAAAAAGATTTTATGTCTGCAGAAAACACGGATATAGGTGTGACACCTGCTTTTATTGTTCCTCCTGTCCTGACCAACTTGGTCTCTGCATCAGTGACTTTTTTTAAATGCTACCACACAGTAGTGGATTATTAGCGTCGGGTACAGCACTGCACAGTCCTAGGCACACTAACACAGGGTCTCAAAAGATGATATGGCCACCTCATTTTGAGAGACCCTAATCTGGAATGTTCACAGTTTACAGTTTTTATAAAAGTGCAAAATAAAACACACACACACACAAAAAGTCAAAAATAGTTTCTTCTGTCTTTCTTTTTTTTTTTTTATTGTTTATTTATAAGTTTTGCAAATCGTACAGAAAAAATAAAGTACAGGTAAATCATTAACAGTATAGAGGAACATGGTTATACATTGTCTTTGTGAACTACGAAGCATACAAAAGTAATCAAAGGAGGACATTCAAAATACGATAACAATAATCAACTGTCCAAGAGCCATGGAGGCAACAAAAGCACTCCATAGACATACAGTAAAACTACACAGGAAAAAAACTGTACTTAAAAGCAGTAAAAGCAGTAAACACACTAGTGGAATGTTTAGGTAAGCGAGGCCAGCTGCCTGGAGCCGCCTCTTTCAGACCCATAAACTGAGTCATCCCACACTGACCATGTTTCAGAAAAAGTATCTTCCGTGCCCTCCACTGTAGCCGTCAGTTGCTCCATTCTGCGGATGTCAGCTACAGTAGCGAGCAGCTGTGAAATTGTTGGGGGCGAGGTGGACAACCACAGTCTAGGGATAACCCTCTTAGCAGCCAGCAGAATAAAAGATATCAATAGGCGCAGGGCCTTAGAGACACCAGGGAACGGGAGACCTACCAAGCAGTACATGGGCGTCAGAGTGACGGGAACCTCCATCAAATCCTCCAACAACTTCTGGACCTGAAGCCAAAAACGGTGGACAGGGGGACATTCCCAAAAGATGTGGAAGTGAGAGCCCACAGCACTATTACACCTCCAGCATAGTTTTGAGACCGTTCGGTTGCGAGCATGCAATATGTCTGGGGTCCTATACCAGTGCATCAGGACTTTGTATGCAGATTCCTTATGAGCTACGCGCCGAGAGATCCTGGAAGTGTGCCTCCACACACTCTCCCAGTCTAACAAAGAGATGTCGTGATGTAAGATCTGGGACCATTTTCTCATATAGAGGTGAGCATTCACCACCATAGGGACTGCCTCATGCAATATTTTGTAAATGGTAGATATCATTTGGGGCTCATGGGGGCCTCTAGCGCATAGGGCTTCAAAGTCAGTTGGCCTGTCCAAAGTCAAAGAAGGGGACAGAGTGGAGAAAAAGTGTCTAATTTGTAGGTATGAATGAAAAAGCTTTTGGGGAATCTGATGCTGACTCTGCAACTCGGGGAAGGTCAAAAGATGTCGGGTCACCGGGTTGACAAAGTGTCGTAGTTGGAAAAGTCCTGCCTGAGTCCAAGGTAGCATACGGTCGTAGGAGAGGCTGTCTGGGATGTCCGGATTGAACAGGACATTCAAGAGTGGAGGGCTCGAAGAGGACAAGGAGTAGCGCTCAGAACAGCGCCTCCAAATTGATAGCGTGAACAGCATGGGGGCCAAACAAATTTTCCGCAGTTGGGGCATATGAAGGGCAACAGAAGGCCAGAGCATATAACAGGGGTGGACCGGAGCTGTGACACTCATTTCTAACTCTGCCCACCTATTTGGGGCTTTTCGGGAGGTCCAGGAGGTGAGAGCTCTCAGATGTGAGGCAAAATAGTATTTAATGAAATCTGGGCCTCCTAATCCCCCCCTACTATTCCGGGCTAGGACCACCGTCCCTGCTAGCCTGTGGGAGGAATTGTTCCAGATGAAGCGAAGACTCTTTCTATGAAGGGTTTTAAGCTGCATCATTGGGACCGCTACTGGTAGCGTTTCAAACAAATATAACAATTTAGGCAGGACGGACATTTTAAGAACATTAATTCTCCCCAACAAGGATAGAGGGAGGGCGGTCCATTGAGTCAGTAATCGGTTAATTTCTGAAAAAAGGGGAGGGAAGTTGGCTCGATAGAGAGTATCATAAGAGGCTGTGAGCTGAACCCCTAGATATTTAAGTGACTGTGAGCGCCAATGGAAATTATATTTGCTTTGAAGGGAAGATAGGAGAGACGGAGGAATGTTTATGGGTAACGCTTCAGTCTTAGCAGCATTAATTTTAAAACCTGAGAGGCACCTGAAGGCATCTAGTATGTCATGAAGATGAGGCAAGGAAGAGTGCGGGTGCGTGAGAGTGAGGAGGACGTCGTCGGCAAATAGGGATAGTTTATATTCCGTATGTCGAAGACCAACGCCTCTAATATCTGGACATTCCCGTATAACCACAGCCAGGGGTTCTAAACTAAGGATAAAGAGCAGGGGCGATAAAGGACAGCCCTGTCTTGTACCATTGCTAAGGGAAAATGTACGTGATAAATGTGAGGAAAGTTGTACTTGTGACGTTGGCTGTGAGTATAAGGCTTGAAGAGCTTGGACAAAGGGACCCGAGAATCCGAAGCGGGATAGAATAGCGAACATGAATGGCCAACTAAGACGATCAAACGCTAAGGATCAAAGCAGGATTTTTGGTTCTGTTAAGTAGATCAATAATATCAATCGTCCGCCGAGTGTTGTCACCTGCATGTCGCGTGGGAACAAATCCCACTTGGTCTCTATGAATTAGTGCTGATAGAATTAGAGAGAGCCTGTTTGCTAAAATCTTGGTGAAAATTTTATAGTCTGAATTTAGGAGTGCAATGGGGCGATAATTGTCGGGGGAGGATGGGTCTTTACCCGGCTTAGGGATCACGGTTACAGAAGCATGTAAAAATGAAGAGTGTGGTGATTTGCCCTGAAGTAGCGAACGAAAGAGGGTTAACATATGTGGAGTGAGAGTCTGCAAAAATGCCTTATAATAGGAATAAGGAAGACCATCTGGGCCCGGGGCTTTATGTGAAGGGAGATGTTTAATAACTTCAGTTAGTTCCTCAGTGGAAATAGGTTGATTTAAAGAGGCACGTTGGTCTAGTGAGAGCCTTGGGAGACGTACAGATGATAGGAAAGCGTCTAGTCCGTCTTGTGAAAACTGGGTCTGTGGGTCAGTGCTTAAGCAATTGTAAAGTTTTTCGTAATAATCTCCAAAAACTTTGGACATGGTCCTGGGGCAATATGTAGGCGAGCCATCTGGTTGTATTAAGTGGTCAGGGATATTTAGAAAAGGACGGGGTTTAAGCCTATGGACAAGCATCCTATGCGGCTTATCTGCATACTCATAAAATTTTTGCTTGGACCATAATATTGACTTTGAAATTTTGTTTGTATCTACTAATTTGATGCGATTGCGAATAGCAACCACCGCGCGCAAACGGTCCACCGTAGGAGAGCGGAGCAGCTGTGCTTCCGCTGTACGCAGCTGGACCACAAGATCTGACCTCAACTTAATAGAATCTCGTTTCAGGCGCGAGCCGGCTGAGATGCACTCGCCCCTAAAAAAAGCCTTGTGGGCCTCCCAAACAGTAGATATATCGGGGCCTGAGTCCACATTCAAATCAAAAAATTCTTCCAGATTCCGGAGGAGCCTATCCTTAATTTCAGCGCGTCGTAAAAGAGATTCATTGAGCCTCCAGTGACACGTCTTAGGTGAGGCTGTCTGGAGCATCAGGCTTAGGGTAATGGGGGCGTGATCAGACCATGTTATGGGGTCTATTTCAGAGGAGACTATGTTAGGTAGCAGGGGAGCAGTTACAAGGAAGTGATCCAGGCGGGAGTATAGCTTATGCGGAGGGGAAAAAAAAGTATATTGACGTTGAGTAGGGTGCTTCACTCTCCACGCGTCAAAAAGATTATGGGACCTAATCAATTTACGGAAGGAGGTGGACAATTTAAGAACCTGGAGAGAGGGGATCTGGTGAAATAAAGCACGCCTGTCTCTACTGGGAGACATACACATATTGAAGTCCCCACCTATGATCATGAAGGGCTGAGAGAAGGAACGCAGCCGCTCAAGAACTTCGGTGAGGAAACCAATCTGCCCTGTGTTAGGTGCGTAAATGTTAGCTAGGGTAAAGGAAGTATTCAGATGGGTACAGCTCAGGAGGACATACCGACCCCTGGAGTCCAGAGTTGAGGCAAGGATACGTAAGGGGCATAGTACATGCATGGGTAAAGAAGCAGAAGATGATGGAGTACAACTCACGGGAAGGAAATAGTCCAACCCAAGGATAATCAAAAAAAACATAAACACATCAGCATTTCTGAGCAATAGGACAATGTATGATAATGTCTTGACCTGTAACAAGCTAAGAGAACAAAAACAGGTCAAAAAAGGACCTGAGAAAAAATGAAGAGGTTTGGCAGAAACAAACATCAAAAAAAATAACATACACATAACAAAAAAATAAAAAAACAAAAACCACATGTTTTGAAAGCCTGAAGGGAAAATGTCCTTCAGGGGACCAAGGTGGGGCACCTTGGAGATACAAAGAAACATGGCGGTTAGCAAAAGCGACGGGCTGTGGCCCGCTCCTGTAGAAAGTTATTGTCCTTGGACGTAGGTAATTAACCTTGTGCAGAATCTAGCACCTCAAACCAAAACAGCAAGCAAAAAAAATAAATAAGGAAAAACATGGATATATATCCTTTCTTCGTAGATGGATTGTAGGGGAGAGCCCTCCCCGCAGATAGCAGAAGGAGATGGTCGAGATCCTAGGTATCTGGGAATCAAAAAAACAAGGGGGTGAAAATTAAGGGTTTTCGGATTTCAGGTGGGGGGTCTAGGCACATTAGGACGCTGTGGAGTGGAGTAAGCCTTCTGTCGCCTGCGCCGAACTGGAGTCCAAATAGCAGCTGGAGCCTGAAGGGGTTTGGTGGCCAAAGCAGGCGGGGGGAGCTGAAGTTCCTCCTCCGGAACTGGTGGTAAGCCCAGGTTTCGGGTGAAATTTTCACATTCATGAAGATCTCTGATGGAATATTGTGTGCCATCTTTGGAAGCTGATAGCCTGAATGGGAAACCCCATCTGTAAGGGACTTGATGTTGTTGGAGGTGTGTTGTGATTGGGCGAAAGTTGCGTCTTTTAGCCAGGGTGATGGGAGAGAGATCGTTGAAGATCTGGATTTTAGAGCCTTTAAAGTCAATGCGGTTCTTGTTGCGTGTAGCTGTGGTTAGGGCTTCTTTGCTATCATAATAGTGAAAGCGAACTATTATGTCCCTCGGGTTGGATCCAGGAAGGGGGTTTGAGGGCCAAGGATCTATGTGCTCTGTCCAAGCTCCAGTCTATGTCAGGTATGTGAGGGGCCAACGTGACAAACAGATCTAATAAGTATACCCGTAGGTCCCTATCGTTGACAGTTTCAGGGACCCCTCGGATCCTTACGTTTGAACGACGTTCTCCGTTTTCCAAATCTTCTTGCTGGAGTTGGATCTGGGAAACTGTGTGCTTAAGATAGGCATTTTCCTCTTCCAGAGCATGCATATATTGTACAGTCTCATCAAATTTAGTTTCCAAAGTGGCCGTGCGCTCTCCGAGCTGATCGATCTCCCCCCTTTCCAACTTCTTTAGTTATGTTGCATGTCAGGTCCTGCAACAATGCCTGCAGTTTCAGGTCCAGTACTGTTACTGTAATTACTTCAGCAGGATTCGGTGGTTGGGACAAGTTACCCGCGTGAAAAATGCCCTGCGCAGAGGTCATGGAGTCAGTGGCTTCTGCCCGCTCTGCGGGGGTATTCGGAGCAGGGGATTGCAACCTACATAGGAAATGCTCCATGGTTTGGGCAGGCTGCGAAGGCACCGGCGGGATAAAACCTTGATATATATTCTTCTGAAATCCTACCTTGCCCATGTAGAGCTCAGAGGTGTCCAGAGGCAGCTAATATCGATCCTGTGGCTGTGTTTGTGAGGCGAAGCAGGATCTTGCAGAGGAGGAGCGGGGGTTAGTATAAAATTAAGACATGTCCATCACTGTTGCCATCCGTGCATGTATCATTCTATTTTACATAGTACAGGGGCATCTGGATGCCTCGAGATGTGGGGGGGGGTGTATGGCCCTTTAAGGATCTGCGAGAGGCCTTGTGGAAGGGGGGTTGTAAGACTGGGGAATCAGGCAGCTGGCAAAGGAAAAATTAGGAGGCTTCCTCCCTGGGGATGAGCACAGAGACCTGTCTGAGGGGGAGGTTGTAAAGAGAAAAGGCAGATTTTCACAAACAAAAAGAAATATAGCAGATGCCTCCAGGGGCGGGGGGGCCGTAAGCTCCCAGGAGTATAGAGGCCTTCTGTCCCTCCTAGTGATGGTGCTGCGGCGAGCCGGGACCTGAAACAGGCATCAGAGGGGGGGGGAGAGCTGGGTGAGGATTCGGAGGCTGGGTATACAAAGATGGCCGCCGGCCTCCGCAACTAGGCCGGAGCCGCGGTGTTTCCTATGCCTGTCACCGCGTGGAAGGCGACGACTCCGTTCGGGACCTCCGTCGGCCCCCCGCGGCCAGGAAGCAAGCCCCAACAGCCGCAGAGTGTGGCAGGTCGGCCGCCCGTGGGTAGGGGTGAGGAGGAGGGACAGGAGAGGAGCTGTACCTTGCCGAGGAGCTCCGTAGGCCTCAGGCCGGCTGCTGAGCTAAGGTGAAGAACCGGGTATCAGAGGACCCTCCGCGATCCCCGATGACGATCCGTACTGTCCAGTCCACAGGGGGGATGGATTACCCCGCTCCCAGCACCCAGATGTGGAGGGTGGAGGAGACAGCCTAGGCCACAAGATGGCGACGGGCCAGGATCCCAGCAGAGTCCCCGAGCACCTCATGGGGGACGGCAAAACCCCGCGATTCCGGCCGTATTTGAAGCAGGGGGTGTCCTGGTCCATTTAAGGCTGAATGGTGTAGGTTTAGGGTCTCAATTTAAGGCGGATTGCTGCAGAATGTTCACAGGGCCTACGGAGCTCTGTACAGGGATGTCTCTTCCAGAGCTCCTTCTTCTGTCTTTCTATTGTTCTCACTCTTCGTTTTCTTTTGTTTGCTCTATTGTTTGCTCACTATTGTTTTATATCTTTTGTTCTCTCTATTTAGAACTGTAATGTTTTATTTTTACTGTGTTTTATTGTATTTTCTTAACAGGTATGGTATGTATTACTGTAATGTTGTTTTATTGTTAACCATCATTTGCTTAGCAGGTACACCATTCAGCTGCAGCACGGGTTTATTTATTCTGACAGCAACAGTGTTTGCTCCCACGATACGTAAAGCTGTGACAGCGCTGGAGGTGATTTCACCACCACAGTTAAAAAAGAAAATAGCATATATGCCGAAGCATGGGGGCAGGGGTGGAGTAGTGATTTGCTCCTATCTAGGGATGAGCTTCACGTTCGATACGAACGTATGTTCGACTCAAACATTGTCTGTTCGTACGTTCATCGAAATTCGAACAAAAGCAGTCATTTGCGCCAAATTCGGGTGACACAAAATGGCCAATTATGGCTCAGGGCTTTAGCACACGCTCCACACTATATAAGCCCGCCTGCTGGGTGGCCTTGTGTAGTGTGTTCCGGCTTGTTAATGAAAGCAGTCAGAGAGACAGAGAGATTGTCTTTTTAGGTAGCTAGATATAGCAGGCAGGCTAGTCAGTTTAGCTTCAATTACAGTGTGTAGAGAATATATACATCCCTAGGAGTTGTACATATATTTATACACTGTATAGCTTAGCTAGATCAGCTATTCCTATTTGTCAGGCAGGAGATTGTGCTAGCTGCAGTGACTAACATGTTGTATTGCCTGTGTGCTGTTTAGTTTACACCTAAACGTACTCGGTGTTACTGCACTTGTCCTGTTTAATAGCACCTAAACGCATTTGCTGTAAGTGCATGTTTGCTGTTTAATAGCAACTAAACGCATTTGCTGTAAGTGCACCTTTGCTGTTTAATAGCACCTAAACACATTTTCTGTAAGTGCACCTTTGCTGTTTAATAGCAACTAAATGCATTTGCTGTAAGTGCATCTTTGCTGTTTAATTACACCTAAACGCATTTTCATCACAGTTATCAGGTAATTGCACAAACAGCATACCCAGCATGGTATGTGTTGTCATTCGACCTGGAACAGGATCCATCCACAAAGACATTCTGTGCATCTGGAAGAGTCACAGAAGACATGTATGAGATCTATACATTTATGTTGTGGGACAACCTCATCCTGTTCTCCTTTTAACCCTAACAAAGCATTCAGAATTGGGGCGGGGCCAGAAGTAGGAGAGGTGTACTTAGGTTATTTCAATCTGTGGGTTGGACAAAAGAATAACCTCATACCCACTCAGCCGTTGGGCTGACATATGTTGGGTATGTATATTCTTTACTAAAATTGATACATTATGTGTAGTGTGGAGGGTGGTTGGATGACCCAGAGTGAATGATGTAGCCATTTCCACCACCATCGCAGAGGATGCTAGAGCTTTGAGACACGCCGGCATGCCCTGTACTGGTATAGGCACAACTTTTGAAAAAAAATACAATAGGACGCAGTTTGCCCCCATGTTCCTGTGCCAGGACCCCCGCCATAGTTTTACAGTTGTCCCTTGCAAACAAGTGAAACATTTTTCCATATTCAGGTAGTCCAAGTCCAGGAGCCATGACCATTGCAGTTTTAAGATACACAAAAGCATTGTACATTTCATCATTCCATTTTACACAATGTGGCATGTCAGTACCTGTGGCTTGCCTCAGGAGATTATCATAGTAGGAACAATCAGGTATCCATTGGCGGCAGTAACCAATCATACCAAGAAAGGATAGCATATCCTTCTTAGTGAGTGGGCGGGGCAGACCCATGCGAGCCGCAGCTCTCTTGTGACTGATTTTCCTTTCTCCTTTGGAGAGTACAAAACCAAGGTATTCAACAGTTTCCTGACACCATTGTAGCTTTTTCTTAGAAACCTTGTGACCATTGTCTGCTAACCAATGTAACAGATCTAAACCATCATTTTTACATGCTTCCTGGCTCGGACTAGAAAGTAATAAATCATCAACATATTTGAGTAGGACGGAACCATTGCGGGGTGTCCAAGACCGCAGGGTTGCTTGGAAGGCCACTGTATACATTACAGGGGAGTCTACATAACCTTGGGGCATTCTACACCAGGTCATTTGGCGATTTTTGAAATTAAATGCAAAAATAGGCTGTGTCTCCTCATCAACAGAAACGCTAAAGAATGCATTACAAAGGTCAATGACCGAAAAATACTCTGTATCGGATGGTATGGAGGTTAGGAGTGATGGCACATCAGGCACTATGGGTGCAATGGGCACCACCAGGTTGTTTATAGCTCTGAGGTCTTGTACAAACCTGTAAGAGCTGTCCAGCTTTTTTACTGGGTTGATGGGGGTGTTGTAGGGTGACAGTGTCTCTTTAAGAATTCCTTGTTGCAGGAACCTCTCTACCATTGGGGCAATTCCTTACTCTTTTTCTTTTGAAATGGGGTATTGTTTGTGATAAACCGGCTGTGCCCATGATTTCATAGCTGCCTTGTATGGGGTACAAGAAATAAGACCTACATCCAAGGAGCTTTTGGACCTTACCGTATCATCTGGTGGAGGGAGATCACTATCCTCAATGTAATATATTGGTATTACTTTGGAGTGTATGAAAACCCCTCCGTCAGTGGTCATTTTCAGTGTCATACCCAACCTTCCCATCAAATCTCTACCCAAGAGATTCACAGGACAGTTTGGTATAATCCTGAAACAATGGTGAAAGACTGTTGCACCTTGCCTTTTCAACATCACTTACTGGTAAAGGCGGTGTTTTGTATGTATTTGGTAAGTATCCCATTAATTCCCATAAAAGGTTCAGCAATTTTGGTCTCACCTCTGTAGTAATCCTTACTGATACTGCTCCGAGTTGCTCCAGAATCAGGGAGGAAGGGGACCGGCTTATATTTAACATATAGGGTCACAATTGGTTGCTTGTTGTAAGAGTGTGAGATCAAGGGGAATGCTGGGATACTACCTTCCGGGCAGCTTCATTTCAGTTGTTGTTGATTCCATTGTATAGGAATTCGGGGACCCTGTTGCTTTGGGGCAACTTGATTTTGTTGCCTATATTGGGGTCCCTGTGTATGCATTTGATCTTGATCTTGATTATTTAAGTTGTTACATTCATAGGGACATTGATTTCTCCAGTGCCCTTCCAGTCCACATTTAAAAACTGTGCTGGGGTGGTCTGGAAGAATCACGCCCTCTCCCCCTTATTTTTCCTCTGCCTCTGTTTCCACTACCCCATTGTCCACCATTATTTTGGGGAGGCTGGTGTAATGGTCACCACCGTTTACGACCTTCCATCCAACCACGAGAAGCTTATCCGACACACCAACAACCAGGCAGACATGATCCATTCCATTTCCCAGAATAAACGAGACTGCGCTCCGTTCTCTAGTTTCCAAAATGTATGAATGACTTTATTGGTTTCTTTAGCTTGCTTATATCCAGTACAGCATAATACAGTTAATCACAGGACAATGCAATCTCCCCCCCACCCCCCTCACACCATGGGGGCTTCAATCACACTCTAAAAGGCATTCAGTAAGCTAACCATGTAGACCGTCTCGGCACCGCATCTTCAATAGAGTTCAATTAACCTTTAATAATAACACAGACATCTAGTTGAATAAGTTATCTAGGCAGCTTTATCACACAATGGCAGAGTCTTGTGAGAGTGGGTGCAATCCACACCTTCAGATATTTCAATAGCCTATTATACAAAAGGTATGACTCACTGGCTGACCTGGTCATGTCATCATGACTCCTTGTGATATCTCAGTCCTGAAATATGAAGTAGTATTAATGTCCCATCTCATGTAATATATGAATTATGATTCACTATTAGCCACCCTACACCCAAAAGGGCACAGGGTGGATTTCGACCCAAGAGTTATTGTTGCTGCTGGCACAAGAGTATCTCTCATCCTTCCAATGTCTCTGGGTGTCACGGGCCATTCTGTTACATCTCTCCCCTTTCGGTGGGAGACGGACACAGGAGGGAACCCCAAACGGGTTGACTCCGAAGTCTGTCAGTTCTTCCAGTCCTCCAATGCTGTTATCCATACTGTACCCCAAATAAATGGCTCCAAACTGAGCATTACTCACCCCGCCAACCTCTGCCTCTCTCAGAGAACACGCCTGCCGCTGGGGAGAAGGCAGGGTGGCTGGGCTCAGTCCATCATGCTGTTGGGGGTCTGGGCCAACTGCCCCCCCTTCCTGGGGTATACCAGTGGAGACTGAAGTCCCATCCACTGGTGCTAGGTGAAAACCCCCTGGTGCTTGCAAAGCAAAGCCGACATCCTCCTGTCCCAGTCCTGTACCATTTTCTGGTGATGTGCCAGTGGAGACTGAAGTCCCATCCACTACCCCAGGAACCCCCTCTTCTGTTAGTGAGGAGCAGAGGCCTATGACACTCTGCTCTGTTGCCAGCTCCTCCGCTGGGTTGCTGTGAGTGGAGATCACAGTCCCATCCACTACCACAGGGTCCCCCTCTTCTGTTAGTGAGGAGCAGAGGCCTATGACACTCTGTTCTGTTGCCAGCATTTCCGCTGGGTTGCTGTGAGTGGAGACCACAGTCCCATCCACTACCCCAGGAACCCCCTCTTCTGTTAGTGAGGAGCAGAGGCCTATGACACTCTGCTCTGTTGCCAGCTCTTCCGCTGGGTTGCTGTGAGTGGAGACCACAGTCCCAATCCACTACCACAGGGTCCCCCTCTTCTGTTAGTTGGGAGCAGAGGCCTATGACACTCTGTTCTGTTGCCAGTGATTCAGCTGGGGGTAAAAACTTTACCACCTCAGCTTGTTGCTGGAGAGGGGGGCCAACCGCCCCGGCTCCCTGGAACTCCACACCATCCGCTTCGGCTTTAGGGATGAAAATCTCCATATTTTCCACTGCCGATTCATCAGCCAGGAGTTCACAGTTGTCATCTGAACTTTCCTCATAGTCCCAGGCAATGGGAGCCCCACCCTGCTGCTGAGCCGAGTCTAGCAGCTGTCTGTAGGCAACCTCCAGCTCCCATTCTTGAATGGCCAGAAATTCTAAATCTTCCTGTGACCAGTGGCCTCCCGAGATATTCAATTTTTCCTCTCTGTGCTCCATTATGTCCTCCAAGCGCCACTGCCGATCATCCCCGAAGTCGGGATCACTGGACATCCTCCAATACAACAATCCCTGGCCATCATAGTCATAGCCTTCTGTGGGGCTGTCATCCGCTGACCACGGGCACTCTTGGGCTACATACCACCGGAGGGCTCTGTAGCTCTCATCCAGCTGCATCTCTGTCCGGATCAGACTGCTTAACTCTGCTATCCACTCCTGCTTCGGTTGTTCCCCCAACAACAGCAGTCGTACGTCATACTGCGGCCAGTACCTTGCATAGATGGAGGGCAGGACCTTTCCTTGGTGATGCTGCTCCTGAGCTAACGCTTCCTTCCAGAGTTGGCACCGAATCACATCCGACCATCCCAGCAGGGTCTCCTCTGATACTGGTCCTCTATGCTGTATCCGCATCTCTTGTAACCTTCTTTGGAATTTCTCTTCCATGGAGACTAGTATCTGTACCTCTCCTCTCTCTTTAGTTGGTGCTGCTGTGACTTCAGCTGCCGCAGCACTTCTTTGCTGTCGCAAGGTGGCATCCACAGCCGCTATAACCCGGTCTATGATCTCCGGCGGAGGATTAGGACCATATTGTGCCAGTCCATGTTTAACAGCCCGATCAAAAAATTCTTCCTCAGGTGTCCTGTCTGTTACGCTGGGCCTCTTAGCTCTATTCATTTCGACTAGTTCTGCGATAATGTCCCTTTTCTTACGGTTGCTGGCCGGTCTGCCCCGGCTCTCCAGTAAGTCCATGAGGGAAGAGGGCTTCATCCGTTCATACAGCGTCTCCATTGTCATGTGTCCTTGTAGCCGTCCTTCTGAAGATGGAATCATCCCACTGCTGCCACCAATGTAACGGTCACCACCGTTTACGACCTTCCATCCAACCACGACAAGCTTATCCGACACACCAACATTATACAAAAGGTATGACTCACTGACTGACCTGGTCATGTCATCATGACTCCTTGTGATATCTCAGTCCTGAAATATGAAGTATTATTAATGTCCCATCTCATGTAATATATGAATTATGATTCGCTATTAGCCACCCTACACCCAAAAGGGCACAGGGTGGATTTCGACCCAAGAGTTATTGTTGCTGCTGGCACAAGAGTATCTCTCATCCTTCCAACGTCTCTGGGTGTCACGGGCCATTCTGTTACAGCTGGGTTTGCACTCCACCTTGATAATGGGTACTCACTGCTTTCTCTCTTTCCTGAAATTGGTCAATCGTCTTTGTGGTCCATTCAGATATCATCTGTTTGACCAACAAGGCGAACTGGGGCTTTAGATTATTCATATACGTAGGTTTGAATAAACAAAGCTCCTACATCAGCCGTTTTTTTTTTTACAAGGCATTTGATTTATTTTATATAAACAATGAACAGAACATGAATTCTTGTCTCCTCTGCCGGGGACACCATCCTCTTCATTCACCTACATCAATGGGGAACACGGGGCACGTCCAGAACAATTCCGCCGCCTTCTCCTCGGGGGTTCAGCGGGGGGATTCCGTCATCATTTCTTTTTTGGTAGTTTAGACACCAGAGTATCACTCGCATCTGTAAAGGTCACGTCCTAGAGATTGAGGACGAGATTGTCGGCGTTCAGACAGACGCGGTTCTGGGACGTGGCGATGGTCTTAGCGATGCTCTGAGCGGCCCGAATCCTCCTCAGCTTCAGGTACCCGGGGTTCCCCCCGAGGGCATCACCGATCATTTTGGCCGCTGTCGCTTCTCCTTCTGCTTGAACGATCTTCTGTTTCTGATCTTGTTTGGCTTTCTCCACCAAAAACTGCGCTCTCTGCGCCTCCTGCTGGGCAACTTGCTTGGACTCCACAGCCGCCGTGTACTCCTTGCTGAAGCTGAGCTCGGTGATGGCGACGTCGTCCAGGATGATGTTGAAGTCCTTGGCTCTCTCTGTCAGTTCTCTCCGGATCAGGAGCGAGACCTGAGCTCTCTGTGTGATGAGCTGCGACGCGTTGAATTTGGCCACCACACTCTTCAGAAATTCGTTGACAATGGAAGGGAGGACCCTCTCGTCATAATCCAGGCCGAGCCTCTGGTACATGCGGGGGAGCTCCACGGCGATTGGTCGGGACAGAACGCGCAGCGTGATATTCACCATCTGCAGATCTTTGGACCCGGTGGGGGAGGAGATTTTCCTGGGCCTGGCTCGGATGTCATAGATGACTGGATACTGGAACCACGGAATCCTTAGATGAAGACCCTCGGCGAGGATGGTGTCCTGCTGAACTCCTCCGACGCGGTTGAAGAAGATCGCCCTTTGACCTCCCTCCACTGTGAAGACCGACTCCTTGACTCCGTACCCCAGGGCTCCGGCCGCCATCAAGAGTTTCAGACCCGTCCCCAGACCTCGGGTGCTGCCCCCAGAAAACCGACCAGCTAAATCCTTTAGTACCTGAGCCATGACTTCTTCTCCGCTCTATCACGTGTGTCAGCCCCGGCAGTAGAAGGACACCGGAAGACACCGTTTTAGCTAATCCAGCTTCTGTTGTCCAATTGTCATGAAATCGTTTCCAAAACTCAACTACCATCTCTTCTGACTTTTGTTTGCATGCTATAGCAGTAGGAAGTGAGCTTTTATTTTTAAATACCTTCATAATTTCAGCCTCTAATTCTGTCCACATGGTATTATTACCTGCTACTGTGTTTAACCCATATGCTCCCGCATTTCCAGTGTCCATAATGTTTATGCTTGGAACATTTACCCAGTTCCGGGAACTGGTGTGTCCTATAATGCCATCAATGATAAGGCGCATGTCTTCCTGTGTGTAATTTCTACCCTTACATGCCTTTTTTAAGTAAGTTAAAGTACCTCCTGCAGAGGCGGTGGGTTTGGGGCAATGTTTCACTATCTACGTCCTCAACGTCAATTGCTTTTTTTTAAATTTCATTTCCAATCGTCATGAAAGGCAATGAAAAGTCAGTGTTACTATATACTGTTCCACTCTTTGTTTTGGGGGGGCTAAATGTTTTACTTGTTCCAGCATCTTCCTGTTCTTCCTCCTGCTCTTGGCCAGGTGGTGAAACTACCCCTCCTATAGCTCCCTGATCTTCTGATTCAGCTACCTCGACTCTGACTTCCTGTCTTTGCCTCTGTAGGCGCTGTCTATCTTGTTGTGAAGCAGGGGGAGAGTGGGGGGGGGCAGCTGTTGTAATTGTAGAGCAGGCGGGGGCTGCTGTTGTTGTTGTGGAGCAGGCAGGGGCTGCTGTTGCCTGATTGCATGATGTCCAGCCAGAAGATCAATATCTTCCTTTGTTAAACTCGGATAGACATGTACATATGAGGGTGGAGGGTGACTATTGACAGGGGTGGGGCTCTTGGGTCAGGGACAACTCTCTTTTTATTATCTTCTTCTCTATGTTTCTGGTCATAATATTCCTTACTTAAACATTTGGGGCCAGATTTAGAAACAGTTAGGCTGGCGGATCCAGTGATCCGCCAGCCTAACTGGGACTTTGAGCCGGCGTTTCTGTTTTCTGTAACCAGAAAACAAGAAACGCCGGGTTGAAGCTCCGATGCGAGCAGCGTAACTGAGTTTCGCCATCGCATCGTTACTTCAACTTAAAAATGGCGCCGGGGGCGTTCCCGCCGATTTACGCTCAAAAAATATGTTAATGAGCGGAAATCGGCAATTCACGATCGAATTCCGGTGCGACGCAATGACGGTACGACGTTTCCGGACGGGATACGCGGCGCATAGATATACCTACATGGGGTTGGAGTATCCTATGTTAGGTATAGGCGTCGTCATCGCGTCGGGAAAAAAAAAATCACGTCGCTTGCGTAAAAAGTTCATGAATGGGAATGTGACGTCATTGACGTTCATTCACAGAATTTGGAGCATGCGCACGGGGATGTTTGGACACTCGACGCATGCGCAGTACGTTGGCGGCGGGATCGCGCTTAGTTAGAATACTACACGCCCCGTACCCGCCCAATTTGAATTCCGCCGGCTCATTTGCGATGCGCTGCCGCAACTTTAGGAGCAAGTGCTTCCTGAATAACAGCACTTGCTCCTAAAATTTCAGCAGCGTAACGCAAATGAGATGCATTACTCCAGAGCAAAGATGCTCTGCTCTACCTGAATCTGGCCCATGGTGGGCTTTTTCTGTTTCATATTTTCCCTCGGGAACCAATATGGGGCATATTTTAACCAATTCTCTGCTCCCTTTTCCATATAATCCATATCCCATTGAGGGTCCCCGGGGGACCAAGGGAAAGCTCTCTTATCTTCTAAACACAATCCTTTGACCATATCTATGTGGAATTCTGTATTGCTACCTTTTTGGGGGAACAGGTCTACACTGTGTAAGGCTGTGGTCCATCGCACTAAATTTGAAACCCATGGGTCTATAAGTTCATAATTTGTACCACAAATTCTAGCGACAAAATCCTTACACATTTCTCCTGGATTGGGTGAAGGGGGAGCCCCTTCTTTACCTTGTTTCTGACCCATATTGACAGTGGGAGAAGACTGATTTACCACAGTCTTCTGATCCACACAACAAATTATTCTTATACTTCTATGCGACAGAAAGAAAAAGCAAAGGTTTTGAGCTTGTTGGAATCTCTTTCCTCATTAACCACTTAATTTTCCTTCCCAAAAGGATTGTCTATGCAGTACTGCTTATCTTTTGTGGGTTTACCAAAAACCCTCCTTGTGGGTTTACCAAAAACCCTCCTTGTGGGTTTACCAAAAACCCTCGGTTTACCAAAAACCCTTCTATTAACCTCCTGGCATGGTTCTTATCCCCTACTAATTTTATGGTTCTAAAAAAGCTTTTAATCAGAGCTGAGGCAAGAAAATATTCAGTCAATACAGACAAAAAACAATCTTACCTCAGTTAATTTCAGCTTATCCCAGACGAGCCCCCATTCTGATAAGAATTCCTCTTATAGTACCACGTCAGGCAGGTGTAAGTTCAAATGAAGAAAGAGGGGTCCGCAAACTCACAGGCCTGGAGACTTCATATGACGACACAGGAAACAAGCATATTTTGTGGTCATATGAAAAAGTCTGCTTTACTTACTATAGATGCCTGGTATTTAGTTTACAATGCATATGTGTGCTTTTTTCAAAACGACACTAAAGTAAATCATTTGCTTTAGTTATTACCTAATTTCATTTAACATATGGATGTGAACTTGAAAACCTATATTTTATGAGTTTACACAACTATTGTAGCAATACGTTATCTTAAACCAACATGAGCCACAGCAAAGTCCACAGATAGAGAATTAGGTAAAAGATTTCTGCATCTCAGCAGATTGAGACATTGTGTAAGCTGTATTAATCCTAAATGACATGTCATATTAAACCTAAGATGGAGGTGGGCATGCTATATGTATTACATGCACGCTTGCTGTTTAATAGCACCTAAATGCATTTGCTGTAAGTGCACATTTGCTGTTTAATAGCAACTAAACGCATTTGCTGTAAGTGCACGTTTGCTGTTTAATAGCACCTAAACGCATTTGAGTGCACGTTTGCTGTTTAAATAGTACCTAAATGCATTTGCTGTAAGTGCATGTTTGCTGTTTAATAGCACCTAAATGCATTTGCTGTAAGTGCACGCTTGCTGTTTAATAGCACCTAAATGCATTTGCTGTAAGTGCACATTTGCTGTTTAATAGCACCTAAATGCATTTGCTGTAAGTGCATGTTTGGTGTTTAATAGCACCTAAACGTATTTGCTATAAGTGCACGTTTGCTGTTTAATAGCAACTAAACGCATTTTCTGTAAGTGCACCTTTGCTGTTTAATAGCACCTAAACGCATTTGCTGTAAGTGCACGTTTGCTGTTTAATAGCAACTAAACACATTTGCTGTAAGTGCACCTTTGCTGTTTAATAGCACCTAAACACATTTGCTGTAAGTGCGCCTTTCCTGTTTAATAGCACCTAAACGCATTTGCTGTAAGTGCACGTTTGCTGTTTAATAGCACCTAAACGCATTTGCTATAAGTGCATGTTTGCTGTTTAATAGCAACTAAACCCATTTTCTGTAAATGCACCTTTGCTGTTTAATAGCACCTAAACACATTTGCTGTAAGTGCACCTTTGCTGTTTAATAGCACCTAAACGCATTTGCTATAAGTGCACGTTTGCTGTTTAAAAGCACCTAAACACATTTGCTGTAAGTGCACCCTTGCTGTTTAATCACACCTAAATGCATTTGCTATAAGTGCACCTTTGCTGTTTAATAGCAACTAAACGCATTTGCTGTAAGTGCACCTTTGCTGTTTGATAACACCTAAACGCATTTGCTGTAAGAGCACCTTTGCTGTTTAATAGCACCTAAACACATTTGCTGTAAGTGCATGTTTGCTGTTTAATAGCAACTAAATGTATTTGCTGTAAGTGCACGTTTGCTGTTTAATGGCACCTAAACGCATTTGCTGTAAGTGCACCTTTGCTGTTTAATAGTACCTAAATGCATTTGCTGTAAGTGCGTGTTTGCTGTTTAAAAGTCTGCACCAACACTACACTGACACCATTACACATAGGCACATTTAACCCCTTGTGATTACCCCCACCCCCTGTCACACTGTCACTGAATGCAGTGATCATATATGATCAATTTTTCTTATAACAAAAAGTAAAAAATATTGTTTTTCTTTTAAAATTTCACTCTATTTTTGTTTATAGCGCAAAAAATGAAAATCGCAGAGGCAATCAAATACCATCAAAAGAAGCTCTATTTGTGGGACGAAAAGGACGCAAATTTTGTTTGGGAACCACGTCGCATGACCGCGCAATTGTCTGTTAACCACTTTCCGCCCGGCCAATAGCAGATTTACGGCCGGGAAGTGGTTATGAAATCGTGACTAGACGTTCTCAAACGTCCTGCACGATTTCATGCCGTGCGCGCCCGTGGGGGTGCGCAGCGTGGCGATCGCTGATGCGGGGTGTCAGTCTGACACCATGCATCACAGATCTCGGTAACGAGTTTCCCGCAGAGGCTCGCTACCACGTGATCAGCCGTGTCCAATCACGGCTGATCACGATGTAAACAGGAAGAGCTGTAGATGGCTCTTCCTCACTCACGTCTGACAGACGCAAATACAGGAGAGCAGATCGGCGGCTTTCCTGACAGGGGGGTTCACGCTGATTGTTTATCAGCGCAGCCCCCTCGTATGCCCACACTAGACCACCAGGGATGCCCACACTGGCAGGGCAGAAAAAAAAGAAAAACGTAAAAAAAAAACAGGATAAAAAAAAAATACAGGTAAAAAAAAAGAAAGATCAAGTCAGTGCCCACACATGGGCACTGACTGGCAACATATACATCAGTGCCACCCCTCAAAGTCCATCAGTGCCACCCCACAATGTCCTTCAGTGCCACCCCTCTGTGCCAATCCATGCCCAGTGCCCACCTATCAGTGCCCACCTGTGCCACCAATAAGTACCCATCAGTGCCACCCATAAGTGCCACCCATGAGTGCCATTCTGTGCCGCCTATGAGTTCCCAGTGCTGCCCATGAGTGCCCATCAGTGCCACCTATGAGTGCCCACCAGTGCCGCCTTTGAGTGCCCACCAGTGCCACCTTTGAGTGCCCATCAGTGCCACCTATAAGTGCCCATCAGTGCCACCTATAAGTGCCCATCAGTGCCACCTATGAGTGCTCATCAGTGCCTCATACCAGCGCCGCCTATCAGTGCCCATCAGTGCCACCTCATCTGTGCCCATCAGTACTACCTCATCAGTGCCGCCATATAAGTGCCAGTAATTTAAAGAGAAAACATACTTATTTACAAAAAAGTTAACAGAAAAAAATAAAAATGTATTTTTTTTTCTAAATTTTCAGTCTTTTATTAGTTGTTGCGCAAAAAATAAACACCGCAGAGGTAATCAAATACCACCAAAAGAAAGCTCTATTTGTGGAGAAAAAAGGACGCCAATTTTGTTTGGGTACAGTGTAGCATGACCGCGCAATTGTCATTCAAAGTGCGACAGTGCTGAAAGCTGAAAATTGGCTTGGGCGGGAAGGTGCGTATGGAAGTGGTTAAGGACCGCAGTGCCGAATTGTAAAAACGCCTCTGGGCATTTAGCAGCATATTGGTCCGGGGCTTAAGTGGTTAATAGCACCTAAACACATTTGCTGTAAGTGCACCTTTGTTGCTTAATAGCACCTAAATGCATTTGCTGTAAGTCCACCTTTGCTGTTTAATAGCACCTAAACGCATTTGCTGTAAGTGCACCTTTGCTGTTTAATAGCACCTAAACGCATTTGCTGTAAGTGCACGGTTGCTGTTTAAAAGCACCTAAACGCATTTGCGGTAAGTGCACATTTGCTGTTTAATAGCACCTAAACACATTTGCTGTAAGTGCACGTTTGCTGTTTAATAGCAACTAAACGCATTTGCTGTAAGTGCACCTTTGTTGTTTAATAGCACCTAAACGCATTTGCTGTAAGTCCACGTTTGCTGTTTAATAGCAACTAAATGCATTTGCTGTAGGTGCACCTTTGCTGTTTAATAGCACCTAAACGCATTTGCTGTAAGTGCACCTTTGCTGTTTAATAGCAACTAAACGCATTTGCTGTAAGTGCACCTTTGCTGTTTAATAGCACCTAAACGCATTTGCTGTAAGTGCACGTTTGCTGTTTAATAGCACCTAAATGCATTAGCTGTTACTGCACGTGTGTTGTGTAATAGCACCTAAATGCATTAGCTGTTACTGCACGTTTGCTGTTTAGAAGCACCTAAACGCAGTTGATGTAACTGCATGTTTGCTGTTTGATAGCACCTAAACGCATTTGCTGTAACTGCACGTGTGTTGTTTAATATCACCTAAACGCATTAAAATGTCTGGAAGGACAACAAAGAGAGGCAGAGAGTCACAAGGGCAAGCAGGCTCTGCATCTAGAGGCAACGCTGGTGGTGGACATGGTGCATCTTCTTTAGCTCCTTCTTTTCGGGAGCTGGTCGTGTTGAGCCTCAACATGCAGAGAAATTAGTAGAGTGGATGACCGAGCCGTCCTCATCCTCGTCATCCTCTCTCACACAGACTGATCTTAGTTTGTCTGGCAAAGCAGCTGCCAAGGTGTCCTCTTCCCTCTGCACAATGGCATCACACAATCCTTCCCTAGTCCCACCATGTCCTCCTGAGGAGTCCCCCGAACTGTTTCAACACAGTGTTGGGTACATGCTGCATGAAGATGCATAGCGTTTTGAAGGCTCTGATGATGGAACACAGATAGAGGAAGGCATTGATGTGAGCCCAGGGAGAGGGGGTGGCCGAGAGGGACAGCAATCTGGCAGTGATGTTCCTCCAGCTGGAGCATACTGCCAGGTTTTCGACAGTGATGAGGAGGGAGGGGATGATGAGGTCACTGACTCTACGTGGGTGCCTGATAGGAGAGAGGAGGAGGAGGAAGAAGAGGAGGATTAGGAGGACGAGGCACAGGCACATCTCCAAAGAGGCAGGATGCCCTCCAGGGGCCAGCTTAAGGGCAGCACACCAACTGCATTACATCGCACAGCTACGCATGTGCAGGGCGCTGCTCTGTCTCAACGTTACAGCAAAAGTTCTTTGGTGTGGGCCTTTTTTGAGACATGTGCATCAGATCGTACCTTTGCTATTTGCAACATATGTGGCAAGCGTATCTCGCGTGGCCAAAACATCACCCGCTTGGGCACCACATGCTTGGCTAGACATATGTCGACCTGCCATGCAGTCCGTTGGCAATCATACCAGAAAGACCCACACCAAAGACCAAACCGGACCTCCCCTTGCCCTTCTGGGACCTACAACCCCACTTGACCCTCAGTCCCCTCTGAAGCCTGCACTGAAGGTGTAGAAATAGGTGTGTCACAACCTAGTAGTAGTAGTACAAGCGGGCAATCTACTGATAGTACCAGACAAATTTCCCTGCCCAAGCTGCTGCAGCGCCAAAAGAAGTACTCTCCCAGCCATCCACATGCCCAGAGGTTGAATGCTAGCTTAATGAAATTGCTAGCACTTCAACTGCTACCTTTTCAGTTGGTAGATTCTGCCCCCTTCCGTGAGTTTGTGGAATGTGCGGTTCCTTAGTGGCAAGTACCCAAACGCCACTTTTTCTCGCGGAAGGCGATTCCGACTCTCTACCGGCATGTGGAAGGCAATGTCCATGACTCGCTGGACAGGGCGGTCAGTGGTAAGGTGCATATTACCGCCGACTCATGGTCCAGCAGGCATGGACAGGGACGTTACCTCTCTTTTACGGCACATTATGTGACTCTGCTGGCAGCTGGAAAGGACGCAGGGCAAGGTACAGTAGTTTTGGAGGTTGTTCCACCACTATGCCTCAAAAACACTACTACTGGTTGTGACACACCTCTCTCCTCCACCCCCTCCTCTTCTTCTTCCTCTGTGGCCTCTTCCTGTGGTGATGTTTTCTCGGAACCAGCCGTGCTCCGTAGGCGTACGAGGGGCTACGCAGGAATGCATGCCAAGAGATGCCATGCGGTGCTAGAGCTGGTGTGCTTGGGAGACAGAAGCCACACTGGGGAATAGGTTCTGTCAGCTCTGCAGGGGCAGGCTCAGAGGTGGTTAATGCCACACTAGCTTAAGCCTGGAATGGTGGTTAGCGATAATGGCACCAACCTCCTCTCTGCCCTGCAACAGGGAAAACTCACCCATGTGCCCTGTTTTGCTCATTACCTGAATTTGGTGGTGCAGCGGTTCTTGGGTAGGTACCCGGGCTTACAGGATGTCCTGAAGCAGGCCAGGAAAGTCTGTGTGCATTTCCAGAGGTCATATAATGCCACTGCCCAGCTGACAGACCTCCAAAGGGAATACAACCTGCCCAAGAACTGCCTAATCTGTGACATGCCCACCAGATGGAACTCTACATTGGCCATGCTGCAGCGGCTGCACACGCAGCACAGGGCCATCAATGAGTACCTGTGCCAATATGGCAGCAGAACTGGGTCAGGGGAGCCAGTGGGCCTTGATCAGGGATGCATGCACTGTCCTGTCACCATTTGAGGAGGCCATGAGGATGGTGAGCAGTGACATGCATCAGTGAGACTGTCCCTCTTATTCACATGTTGGAGCACACGCTACGTGGAATAATGGACAGGGCCCTTGAGACAGAACAGAGGGAGGAAGAGAAGGACTTCCTTACCTCTCAAGGCCCCCTTTATCGAGACAGTGGTCCTGCTTTCCCACCTAACTCACATGAAGAGGAGGAGGGGGAGGAGGAGGATGATTGTATCAGCAGCATGGAGGTGGAGCCTAGCACTCAGCAGCAGCAGCCTTCAAGGGATCATTTACAGTCCCAAGGAACACGTGGACTTTTACGTGGCTGGGATGAGGTGGCTGTGGATCCTGTCATCCTCAGTGACCCAGAGGACTGTGCCCCGAATGCCTCTGCAAACCTACGCTGCATGGCCTCCCTGATCCTGCAAAGCCTGCGTAATGATGCTTGTGTACGTGCTATCAAGGAGAGGGATCACCACTGGCTGGCAACTCTCCTTGATCCACGTTACAAGAGTAAGGTTGCGGACCTTATCTTGCCATCACAGAGGGAGCAGAAGATGAAACTTCTGCGGGAGGCCTTGCAGAAGGGTCTGTGCAATGCGTTCCCAGAACCGGGGGGATTACCAAATCCTGGCCCTGGACAACATCTTGCTGAGGCATCGGTGAGTCACAGAAGGAGCGGTGGAGAAGGTGGCCGTCTGACCGATGCGTTTTTTAGTCCGCAGCCCCAAGGTCTGACCGGTTCCAGCAACCATCGCCAGCGTCTTGTTTACATGGTGCGGGAATACCTAGGGGCAAGATCCGACTTGGACACCTTCCCCACTGAAAATCCTCTGGCTTACTGGGTCTTGAGGATGGATCACTGGCCAGAGCTTGCACAGTACGCATTTGAGCTACTGGCTTGCCCTGCATCCAGTGTTCTTTCAGAACACACATTCAGTGCTGCTGGAGGCTTTGTGACCGATCACAGGGTGCGCCTCTCCACCGACTCTGTTGATCGACTGACCTTCATCAAAATGAATAAAGCTTGGATCAACACCAGCTACCAAGCACCTGATGCTGATGTAACTGAATAATATTTTTTTGAAATGTCAGATCCCTTTGAGACTGCCTATGCTGATTAGGGATGAGCTTCGCGTTCGATACGAACGCATGTTCGACTCGAACATTGCCTGTTCGGTCGTTCGTCGAAAAACGAACAAAGCGGCCCATAATTCACTGCGGCGTTGCGCACTGATGATTGGCCAAGCATGCACCATGACCCCGCATGCTTGGCCAATCACAGCGCCCAAAAAACGAAGAGCCATAGTTGGCCAAAGCCTGGGTGCCTTGGCCAGTTATGGCTCAGGGCTTTAGCACACGCCCCACACTATAAAAGGCCGCCTTTCGGGCGGCCTCGTGTAGTGTGTTCTGGCTTTGTTAAAGACAAGTCAGACAGACAGTCAGTTAGAGAGAGAGAGATAGATAGAGACACAGGGGGTCATCTACCAAGCCTGTGCGCCATGACTCATGGTGCACAAGCAGGAGTAAAAGTGTTTTTGACGTTTACAAAAGAGATACGCTGGCAGTGCAGTGTATTTCTTCATTTACTAAAATGCCTAATGCTCCCAGGAGAGGGGGCATAGTGAGCCTGTATAGACCTGGCGCACAGCATTTAGTAATGTAAATCGAGGGGATTTAGGCGGGAGTTTATTAGGGGAGGGAGGGGGTGATGCAGGGGAAGTGTAGTGACATGTGTTTGAATGTGTGTGGCTGGCCGAATTGAAAGTGAAAGTGACTTTTGAGAACCGATCCCCCGTGTGCTTGCAAAGTGCGCCTGAACCTCGGGAGGTTCATTTGCATACTGTGCATGCGCAGAGGGAAATTTTTCGGGGAATCCCGTGTGCCTTGTCAGTACGCCGAGAAATTCTTGGTAAATTCCAAGCAGCATAGCTGAAATTCCTGTGCGTGATGCGGCGCACGGGAATCTCAGAGCTGTTCTCAGCCTGCGCTGACTATGAAGGGGAACTCTGCGCCAAATTTCAAACTTGAAACCGGCGCAGGTTCCCCTCCAGGGGTACAGTAGGCTCTTCGGCTTGGTCTGGAACGTGAGGGGTTAAACCCACGCCAAAACCGGCGTGGGGTTCCCCCCCAGATCCAGACCAAGCCCTCATCCCAGGCACGCAGTCTGGCCGGACAGGAATGGGGGTGGGGACGAGCGTTGCCTCCCCACCCCAAAGCACTCTTGTTCCCATGTTGATAGGGACAAGAGCCTCTTCCCGACAACCCTTGGCGTTGGTTGTTGGGGTATGCGGGCGGGAGCCATTTGGAATCTGGGAGTCCCCTTTAATAAGGCGGCCCCCAGATTCCGGCCCGCCACCCTATGTGAATGAGTATACCCCTACCCATTCACCTGGGGGAAAAGTGTAAAAATAAGACACCACACAGAATAAAATAAGTTATTAGTCAGCTCCGGTGGTGCTCCAGCCCCCCCCCCCGGGCTTCTGGCTGTCTTCTGCCGTGGCCCCCTTCACCATGAAGCTCCTTGCTTATGGGGGAGGGCCGCGGGCTTCGTCGTCTTCCGCCGTGGCCCCCTTTACCATGAAGCTCCTTGCTTATGGGGGAGGGCCGCGGGCTTCGTCATCTTCCGCCGTGGCCCCCTTTATCATGAAGCTCCAGCTTATGGGGGAGGGCCGCGGGCTTCGTTGTCTACCGCCGGGGGGCCCTCTCGATGGCCTCTTCTGCCTGGCTTCTCTGCTGGGGCCAGGGCTTCTCGTCGCTGTCTTCCGCCGCGGGGCGACACCCACGGGCTTCTCCAGTGCCCTCCGCTTCTGCCTGGCTTCTCCGCTGGGGCCAGGGCTTCTCTCCGCTGTTTTCTTCCTTTCGATGTTGACACGACAAGGTCCGGCGCTGAAATGCGGACAGAGCGGTGGGCACCGACTTATATTGGCATAGGGCGTGGGCGTGGTGATGCCACCATGTGACCTTAACCCATGTGACATCACATTCCCATCATGCCCCGTGATGTCACATGATGAGGTCACAAGGTGGCATCACTACGCCCACGCCCTATGCCAATATAAGTCGTTGCGCACCGCTTTGTCTGCATTTCAGTACCGGACCTCGTCGTGTCAACATCGAATGGAAGAAGACAGCGGAGAGAAGCCCTGGCCCCAGCAGAGGAGCCAGGCAGAAGCGGAGGCCACCAAAGAAGCCCGCAGGTGTCGCCCCGCGGCGGAAGACAGCGACGAGAAGCCCTGGCCCCAGCGGAGGAGTCAGGCAGAGGCCACCAAAGAAGCCCCTGGGTGCCGCCCCGTGGCGGAAGACAGCCAGAAGCCTGCGGGTGTCGCCCGGCGGCGGAAGACAGCATGGAAGCCCAAGGGTGTTGCCCCGTGGCGGAAGACAGCCAATAGCCCGCGGGTGTCGCCCCCCGGCGGAAGTCAGCATGGAAGCCTGCTGGTGGCGCCCCACGGCAGAAGACAGCCAGAAGGCTGGAGCCCCCCGGCAGAAGACGGCTAGAAGCCCAAGGGGGGGCGACACCCCCGGTGTTCTCCGCCATTTTCCGCCGGCCCCCCCAAATGTAAAAGAGCTTAAGATGGCGGAGAGCATCGGCGGGTGTCGCCCCCCCGGCGGAAGACAGCCAGAAGCCCGGGGGAGGCTGAAGCCCCCTGGCAGAAGACAGCTAGAAGACCGGGGGGGTAGGCGCACCCCCCAGCGGAAGACAGCATGGAAGCCCGCGGGTGGCGCCCCGCGGCAGAAGACAGCCAGAAACCCGGGGGAGGCTGGAGCCCCCACGGCAGAAGATGGCTAGATGCCGAGGGGGGGCGACACCCCCGGTGTTCTTCGCCATTTTCCGCCTGCCCCCCGAACGTAAAAGAGCTTAATATGGGGTGGGGGCCCCGGCCGAAGATGGTGGAGAGCATCGGCGGGTGTCGCCCCCCCCGGCGGAAGACAGCTAGATGCCCAGGGGGGCGACGCCCCCGGTCTTTTCCACCGGGCCCCCCGAATGTAAAAGAGCTTTATGGGGTGGGGGCGACGGCGGAAAAGACCGGGGGTGTCGCCCCCCCCAGCGGAAGACAGCTAGAAGCCCGGGGGGCAGGCGCATCCCCCGGCAGAAAACAGTGAAACCCGGGGCCCAATGGGGTGGTGGTGGGGGGCCCCGGCAGAAGACCCCCAGCTGACTAATAAATACATTTTAAAATGTGTGGTGTATTTTTTTACTTTAACCACTTAAGACCCGGACCAAAATGCAGGTAAAGGACCTTGCCCCTTTTTGAGATTCAGCACTGCGTCATTTTAACTGACAATTGCGCGGTCATGCGACGTGGCTCCCAAACAAAATTGGTGTCCTTTTTTCCCCACAAATAGAGCTTTCTTTTGGTGTTATTTGATCACCTCTGCGGTTTTTATTTTTTGCGCTATAAACAAAAATAGAGCGACAATTTAAAAAAAAAATGCAATATTTTTTACTTTTTGCTATAATAAATATCCCCCAAAAATATATATAAAAAAAAAAAATTTCCTCAGTTTAGGCCGATACGTATTCTTCTACATATTTTTGGTAAAAAAAATCGCAATAAGCGTTTATTGGTTGGTTTTCACAAAATTTATAGCGTTTACAAAATAAGGGATAGTTTTATTGCATTTTTATTAATTTTTTTTTTTTTACTACTAATAGCGGCGATCAGCGATTTTTTTCGTGACTGCGACATTATGGCAGACACTTCGGACAATTTTGACACATTTTTGGGACAATTGTCATTTTCACAGCAAAAAATGCATTTAAATTGCATTGTTTACTGTGGAAATGACAGTTGCAGTTTGGGAGTTAACCACAGGGGGCGCTGTGACTTTGAAAGTTCCCTGTGTGTTTACAACTGTAGGGGGTGTGGCTGTAGGTGTGACGTCATCGATCGCGTCCCCCTATAACAGGGATGACGCGATCGATGCTGCGGCCACAGAGAAGCACGGGGAAGCCGTGTTTACACACGGCTCTCCCTGTTCTTCAGCTCCAGGGACAGATCGTCCCGGTCCTGGAGCTTCCGACCGGGTCACGGGCGTGCGCCACGAGCGCGCGCCCGTGACCCACGGCTGGGTACTAAAATCAACGTATATATACGTATATATACGTTGATGTGCCCAGCCGTGCCATTCTGCCGACGTATATGTGCAGTAGGCGGTCCTTAAGTGGTTAATTGTTTCCCCAGGTGAATGGGTAGGGGTACGATGTACTCCATACTCATTCACATAGGGTGGGGGGGCCGGAATCTGGGTGCCACCTTATTAAAGGGGGCTCTCAGATTCTAATAAGCCCCCCGTCCGCATACCCCTGACAACCAACGGCCAGGGTTGTCGGGAAGAGGCTCTTGTCCCTATCGACATGGGGACAAGAGTGCTTTGGGGGGGGGCAGTGCCCCCTCCCCAAAAGTACACACTTCCCCATGTCGAGGGCATGCGGTCTGGTACGGCTCAGGAGGGGGGCCGCACGCTCGTCCCCACCCCCATTCCTGTCCGGCCAGACTGCATGCCTGGGATAAGGGGGAGAGAGAATGTGGCATAACCAACATGGATAAAAATGAATAAAAATAGAAATAACAAAATAATAAGACAGTGTGAAACTGATGTGTAGGTTGAGTGAAAAAAACGAGTCAATAAGAAAAAATTGTTATTGGATGGCAGTAAGAGGCACAAGGTATCTGTGTAAATTATATACCGTGTCTAGTGTGAAGGTGCCGAGTGCCAAATAAATGGAATGTCGGTAATATGTATATACCCCATAAAAAATGTGAAATGAAGAAAAAGAGAACGAAACAAAACAATGTGTATGTATGTTTTGTACAGGACGCCAGGGATGGGTCCTGGATGGACGCTACATAGCACCAATTTTTGGAATCTGGTCCCTTTAAGCACTGGTTCAGGAGGTCACCCAAAGGGGGTGAGAGGTTCCGGACAGATAAAATGGATCCAGAGAGGATGGGCTTAAAGTCCTCTCTGTCTTCTTTTAATGATATTCGGGGGTCCGGGATTTCGGAGGCTCTGAAGCGACAATTGGGAGGGAAGAGAGCCTCCCCTTCTGACCCCTGGCTTCAGGCACACAAGGGGTTAACCACTTCCAGGAAGTGAGTTAAAAGGAAAGGAAGTCCTGACAGAGGGTGGAGTAGTTTTGGAAGTGAAGCTGTGTCTGCAGGGAAGGACTGGAGGACTTCTTACTAAAACGTATGTGCCTTTCTTTTGGTTGTTTTGCTGTGCTGAAGAGAGACTTATCTAATTTATGCTGGAAACAAGCAGGACTTTTGTTGTGACACCTTTGTGCTGAAGAAAGCATTATTTTGTTTTGTTTTGGTCGCCAATAAAGACCCTTTGCTTTACTGACACGGTTTACGCACTTGTCTCGCTGAGCTAAAGGACCCCCAAAGTTCAAAACTGGTGTCGAATGCGAGCAAAGTGCATTTGCAGGCGCAAAAACCGTTTAAAAACTGACATTTAAAGAGACAGTGTACTTACTCTTGGGTGAAGTCAGCCCAGACATTACAAACAGCACGCAATGACATGGAAGAGGTCATTAGGGCTTTGGCACAAGCCACCGTGACCCAGCAGCAAGCCACCGTGACCCAGCAGCAAGCGTCAGCGGACGCCTACCGTCACCATGAGGAAGCGATGGCTGCGCAGCAAGAAAACACACGGCTGTTAGCCGCCCAGTTTACAGCCCAGCAGGAGTCCACTCAAGCACAGGTGGCTGCCTTGCAGGAGGCAGTACAGCAGCTGGCTCAGGGACAAGAGCAATCGGCCGTTACCGTTAGCAACCCAGTGTCTGTTAGAGCCAGCCATTTCTTGCAAAAACTAATACCCAGCGATGACGTGGAAGCCTTTCTGACCACCTTTGAAAGGATAGCAGAGAGAGAAGCATGGCCCCGGGACCAATGGGCCGGCATTATCTCCCCTTTTCTCACTGGTGACCCACAAAAGGCCTATTTTGACCTCCCAGCTGAGCACATCAAAGACTATGAACGTCTAAAAGCCGAGATCCTGGCCCGCCTGGGGGTGACCACAGCTGTCCCGGCTCAGAGGGCGGTACAAATCGAACCAACCACCCAGGTCCCAAATGCACAAACTAATTCAGTTAGTTAAAAAATGGCTGCAGCCGGAGAAGTTGTCAGGTCCACAAATGGTGGAACGGGTGGTAATGGACTGGTACCTACGGTCCCTACCAGATGACCTACAACGCTGGGTAAGCCATGGAAACCCTACTAACGCGGACCAGCTGGTCGAGCTGGTAGAACGGTACACCGTGGTGGAGGACCTGCTTGGGCCTGCCAAGCGTCGGGAACTCATGCCAAGGACACCCAGACCAGCCACTACCCCGAGGAGAGAAGCCTGGCCAGATGTTGGCGTCCGCAGATCTACACCGTCTGCCATAGAACCACGGAGGTCGGTTCCTGTGCCAAAGATGGGAGACATTCAGTGTTGGCGATGTCGGTCCTGGGGGCATACCCGGGCACAGTGCCCGCTCCAGGAGGAGCCTATGGATTGTGGGGCTGCCCGAAGAAGCTCTTTCTATGCGCAAAGAGCGTGTGCCACGCATCTTGACCTGACTTCCGGACAGTTCGAGTGTGAAGTGTGGGTAAACGACCTTCCGGCCAGGGCTCTACTGGACTCTGGTAGCATGGTCACGCTGGTACATGCCCGGGTACTTGGAAGGATTGGTCCAGTAACTAAGACCCTACGGGTAGTGTGTATCCATGGGGACACCAAGGAGTACTCCTTGGTCCCTGTAACTGTGTCCTATGGTCAAACCTCGATTACCCAGGAGGTTGGGGTGGTAAAAAGCCTGATACATGATATCATAGTGGGGCGGGACTGTCCAATATTTTTGGAATTATGGAACCAGGTACAGACGGGTCTGCCAGGAGAACTAAGGACACTGGGTTCGGAAGGGACAGAGTCTGGGGGATCCGGGCCTGAAACCTCCACAACACACCCCTCTAATGTAGAGAGACTTGTTAGTGATAATGACGTTGCAGAAAATCTTAGTTCTAATAATATTAGTTCGGTGTCTGGTCTGAAATCCGAGTTGACCTCTGAGGGGGGGGAAGTCTCCCCTTTACAAGTCATGCTGGGGGAGGATGACGAGGAGCTTACCCCGGTTGAGGAGGGTGAGGGGGAAACATCCCAAAGGCCAGTGCATCCAGACCTGGACATACCCAGGGGTGCGTTTGGCACCGCCCAGTTACAGGACCCTACCCTGGTCAATGCTCGAGAGCAGGTTTCTGTCATTGATGGGGTTTCACAGATACCAGATGCAGACCAGAGGTTTCCTCATTTTGCATTAAAGGGGGACCTAGTCTATCGTGTGGTTGAGAGCCGAGGGGAACCCATAGAACAGTTGCTGGTCCCTCAACGATGCACTAGGAGGACACCTGGGGGCGGAGAAAACAGAGGCCAGGATAACCGATCGGTTTTACTGGCCAGGGGTGAAGGCTGAGGTTAAAAGATATTGTGAGTCCTGCCCTGTTTGCCAGTTAACTGCCCCGGTGCCTCGCTATAGAAACCCCCTAGTACCCTTGCCAATTATTGAGTTCCCGTTTGAGCGGATCGCTATGGATCTTGTAGGACCCCTGGTAAAGTCAGCAAGGGGGCACCAATACATATTGGTCATCCTGGACTACGCCACTAGATACCCAGAAGCAGTCCCGTTGAGAAAAACGTCCTCTAAGGCCATTGCCCGGGAGCTATTTCAAATGTTCTCACGAACTGGGTTCCCCAAGGAAATATTAACGGATCAGGGCACCCCTTTTATGTCAAAGGTGATGGCGGACTTGTGCAGGCTGTTTCAGATTAAGCAGCTGCGGACGTCCGTCTATCACCCGCAGACCGATGGCCTAGTTGAGAGGTTTAACAAAACTCTGAAGTCTATGTTAAAAAGAGTCGTCCAGAAAGACGGGAAAGATTGTGATATGTTGCTCCCTGCCCTATTGTTCGCTATCCGGGAGGTACCACAGGCATCCACGGTTTCTCACCATTTGAGCTAGTGTACGGACGGAGGCCCCGGGGGTTGCTTGATCTGGTAAAGGAAACATGGGAAAGTGAGTCCTCCCCGCACAAAACCGTGGTGGAACATATTTCTCAAATGCGAGAAAGGGTGGCTAAAGTGATGCCGCTGGTAAGAGAGCACATGCAGAAGGCTCAGGATGCCCAAAGAAGGGTATATAACCGGTCGGCTAAAGTGAGACAGCTCCAAGTAGGTGACAGGGTAGCTGTCCTAATACCAACGGTAGAAAGCAAGTTCTTGGCCAAGTGGCAAGGTCCGTTTGAAATAGTGGAGAAAGTGGGTGAGGTAAACTATAGGGTACACCAACCAGGGAAAAGAAAACCCTACCAAATTTATCACATAAATTTGTTAAAGCTCTGGAAAGACAGAGAACCGGTGTCCGCAGTGGTGGCGGTACAGTCAGGGGACCAGGTAGGGATTGACATGGTGCAGGTTGCAGCTACCCTAACTAGGCCCCAAACCCAGCAAATAAAGAGTTTCTGCAAAGAAATGGGGACATGTTTTCAGGTTGCCAGGACTCACCAACGTCATCGAGCATGACATTGTGACCGAGCCTAAGGTGACAGTCCGGCTTAAACCCTACCGTATCCCAGAAGCTCACAGGGTGGCGGTTCTCTGGAGAGGTGAAAAGGATGCTTGAACTTGGGGTCATCGAAGAGTCGCAGAGCGAGTGGTCCAGTCCGATCGTATTGGTACCCAAACCCAATGGTACTCTACGCTTCTGCAACGACTTTAGAAAACTCAACGAGGTCTCCAAGTTCGATGCATACCCCATGCCACGGGTAGATGAGCTGATTGAGAGGTTGGGTCCTGCCAGGTACATCACCACACTGGACCTCACAAAAGGTTACTGGCAGATTCCCCTAACCAAAGAGGCCAGAGAGAAAACAGCTTTCTCTACCCCGGAGGGTCATTTCCAGTACAAGAGAATGCCGTTTGGTTTACACTCCGCCCCTGCCACATTTCAAAGGGCCATGGACAAAACTCTGCGTCCCCACCTTGAGAAGGGCAGGGTTCACCATCAATCCGGAGAAGTGTGCGGTTGGGGTGGAGGAAGCCAAGTATCTTGGATACATTGTAGGTAGAGGGTTAGTGAAGCCCCAAATGAGCAAAGTAGAGGCTATACAGAGCTGGCCCCGCCCCCTAACAAAGAAACAGGTCAGAGCGTTTTTAGGCCTAGTTGGGTACTACAGGAGGTTGTGTCCCAACTTCGCCACCATTGCGGCACCGCTGACTGACCTCACCAAAGGCCGACAGTCCGTCATGATCAAATGGAATGCCGAGGCTGAAAAGGCATTTCAAATGCTTAAGACGGCACTGTGCCAGGACCCGGTGCTTGTAGCGCCAGACTTTTCTAAGGACTTTATAGTGCAGACAGATGCCTCAAGTGAAAGGGCTAGGAGCAGTTCTGTCTCAAGAAATCAACGGAGAGGAGCATCCAATAGTTTTCCTTAGTAGGAAACTGACGCCAGCTGAGAAAAACTATGCGGTGGTGGAACGCGAATGTCTTGCCATCAAGTGGGCTTTGGACTCCCTACGGTATTTTCTCCTAGGCAGGAAGTTTCGCCTCATATCAGACCATGCTCTTCTTACGTGGATGAGACAGAACAAGCACACCAATGCCAGGGTAACTAGGTGGTTTCTGTCTCTGCAGGAGTTCAACTTTGTGGTGGAGCACAGACCCGGGAAACAGCATCAGAATGCCAATGCCCTCTCCCGAGTCCACTGTATGATGGCGAGTGGTGCCTCCAACACCTCCGCGTTGAGGCAGAGGGGGGGGGGGATATGTACAGGACGCCAGGGATGGGTCCTGGATGGATGCTATATAGCGCCAATTTTTGGAATCTGGTCCCTTTAAGCACTGGTTCAGGAGGTCACCCAAAGGGGGTGAGAGGTTCCGGACAGATAAAATGGATCCAGAGAGGACGGGTTTAAAGTCCTCTCTGTCTTCTTTTAATGATATTCGGGGGTCCGGGATTTCGGAGGCTCTGAAGCGACAGTTGGGAGGGAAGAGAGCCTCCCCTTCTGACCCCTGGCTTCAGGCACACAAGGGGTTAACCACTTCCAGGAAGTGAGTTAAAAGGAAAGGAAGTCCTGACAGAGGGTGGAGTAGTTTTGGAAGTGAAGCTGTGTCTGCAGGGAAGGACTGGAGGACTTCTTACTAAAACGTATGTGCCTTTCTTTTGGTTGTTTTGCTGTGCTGAAGAGAGACTTATCTAATTTATGCTGGAAACAAGCAGGACTTTTGTTGTGACACCTTTGTGCTGAAGAAAGCATTATTTTGTTTTGTTTTGGTCGCCAATAAAGACCCTTTGCTTTACTGACACGGTTTACGCACTTGTCTCGCTGAGCTAAAGGACCCCCAAAGTTCACAGTTTCTAAAAAATTGTGAAAGAATTGTGTCATAATAGTGAAACAATAGTGAAATATCTAAACAGATGTGTTATATGGAGAGTAAGAAGTCTGTTTAGTTGGTCTTTTTCTCACTTCCTTGTGTATTGTAGGATGTTCATAGGAACAACCAAAATATATACAAAGAGGAAACTAATAATCTGTGAAGTGTAAAGTATGAATATTTAATTATAATAGCAACATGTGAAGCTTAAAGGGTATATATATATATATATATATATATATATATAGGGCAAAAGCATGTGTGTTAAATGTACACACATATATGCAGATACATACAATATATGAGTAGGGTGCTAATCTGTGGTAAAGGAATAACAGAACAAAGTAATGTTTAAGAAAAAGTGAAATGTAAAAAACTGAGACATTTAAAATAAAATATGCAATATGCAAATAAGTATGTTTGTGAGGCATGTCATTAAAAGAAAATCACACAATGCGCTTAGTATCCCATATATCATAGGGCTTCATTCGATCTGGTAGGGCAGTAAAAAAAAATTACTGGCGCAGCAAGAAAATATCTTATATCTTTTGTGTGAAAGGGGCAGATGCCTGACAAAACCATACCTATTAGTTAATCATGTAAAATTTAATCTATAACAGGTTCTGTTTAAGAAAGTAATATTTGTAGATAGTTGTTTTATATTTATGTTAAAAACTGAGTGGAAAATGTATAAGTAGAACCCTCATAAAGAAGACCTGGAACATCCGATAATATGTGTACATGTATGGCATGCATGTGGGTATATGTAGATGTAATACCCGTGTAGTACAGAGATCCCCTACATACAGATATCCCCTTATGGCTTATGTATACAATTTAAATAGTTAAACAATCATACAACATGTATGGATACATAAGTGTGTATATATACATAAACATAAACGTGTGGAATATTGACTGGGGGCACATATATATAGGGACCAGGCACTAGGGACCAGACAATGGATCCACCTATGTGTTCGGGTTACAGTCGGGTCCCCATGATGTAAAGGGCAACCAAAGTGCACCAGGACATAGGGGGAGGGGGAGAAAGATTAGATCAAAAGAAGGGACAATGAAGGGAGAAAATTTAAGTAGTGAAGACACTGACGTAGGGACCCTCCACACAACATTAAAGGGGGGGGGGCTACCATTGAAGTCAATCATAAAAGTGGGACACATCCCATTCAAAGTTGAGCCCTTTGGGAATTCTTGTGTGAAGAGAGAAGATCCAATAGACCTCTCTCCTACATAGAATTTTGAACTTGTCTCCCCCTCTAATAGGGGTGAAAATCTTCTCCACACCCTGAACCGTAAAACTAGATATATCCTTTGCATGAAAGACATTCCAATGTCTAGCGACATTGGTGTCATGGTCTTTGACAATGTCATACAAGTGGTCACTCAGCCTGTCCTTAAGTCTGCGGGTAGTACGACCCACATACTGGGTTTTACAAATACTGCAGCCAATGACATATATCACAAACTTGGAATTACAATTGATGAATTGTTTAATCGAGAATAGGAATGTACATGTGGTCCTTTTTTAATTAATTTGCAGTACCGACAGCCATCGATCCCGCATTTGTAAGTGCCTTGAAACTGTAGCCACTTGGTATTGGTGCGTTGGCTCTGAAAGAGGCTTGGAGACAGTTTACCTCCTAGGGTAGGGGCACGACGTGAAACGGTTCTAATGCCCCTTTCCAGGATGTGTTAGTAAACTGTGTCGTTATAAAGGATTGGCAAGTACTTATTTATAATACATCTAATCTTATTGAATTCAGAGCTGTATGGCGTTGAAAATACTGGAACATCATTGGAGGAGGCAATACGTGGTTTTGGGGTCAAAACGTCAGAGGTTACCAGGAGGCAATCCCTAGATATATTGTTGGCTCTGGATAAGGCTCTATTGATAGTTTTAAGGGGATAGCCTCTCTCAATGAACCTCTGCGACATATTGTTAGCCTCAATGGAAAAAGTTTCAGGGGAGCTACATAGTCGCTTGAGTCGTAGAAATTGGCCATAAGGGACTGCTTTTATGGTATGTCCTGGATGCGCCGAGTCTGCCCGTAAGAGGGCATTACCCGCAGTTTTCTTTCTATATAAGCTAGTGGCGATCCTGCCATTAATCCCTGAGAGTGTAACATCCAAGTATTCAATCGTAACAGCCTGCATGTTTCCCGTAAAACTGAGATTCAGGCTGTTATCGTTGAGAAACTGGAGCCAGGTATCTAGATCCATATGACAATCAGTGATTATGAATAGCAGGTCGTCTATGTAGCGACAGTAGAATGCGGTATCCTGGCGGCGGGGACTACTACATCCAAAAATGCGGGACCTCTCCCACCATCCCATGTAGAGATTGGCAAGGGACAGGGAGAACTTGGCTCCCATAGAGGCCCCGCATTTCTGAAGGTAGTAGCCCCCGTCGAACAGAAAGTAGTTGTGTGTCAACAGGTATTCCAAAGCTTGAGCAATGAATTCCTGTAATACTTAAGAGAGTATCTTCCTGATTCTTTTAAAAACATTTTGACCGCCTCAATTCCCAAATGATGAGGTATACTGAAGTAAAGACTAGAGACATCGCAACTAATCCACCTGTGGTTGTTAGACCATGAAAAATCATGAAGCTTACTGAGGAGGTCTTTGGTGTCCCGGAGATAGCCAGGGAGCTCTAGGACCAAGGGTTGAAGTTGGCTATCAATCCAGTCACCAAGACGTTCATTTAATGAGCCTATACCAGCTACTATAGGTCAACCGACCAAAGGGGACAGACCTTTGTGAATCTTAGGTAAATGGTGAAAAATTGGTAATATTGGGCTGGTGGGGATCAACATGTCACGTTCTTTAACTGAAAAGATGCCAACCTGCACCGCTCTGTCTAACAGTGAACTAAGGGGCTAATTTACCAAGCCTGTGCGCCATGACTCATGGTGCACAAGCAGGAGTAAAACCGTTTTTGACATTTACAAAAGAGATACACTGCCAGTGCAGTGTATTTCTTCATTTACTAAACTGCCTAATGCGCCCAGGAGAGGGCGCACAGCACGCCAGTACAGAGTGACATGTGTTTGAACATGTGTGGCGGGCCGAACTGAAAGCGAAAGTGACTTTTGAGAAACGATCCCCGTGCGCTTGCAAAGTACGCCAGAACCTCGGAAGGTTCATTTGCATACTGGGCATGCGCAGAGGGGGATTTCAGGGAATGCCGTGTGTCGCGTCAGTACGCCGAGAAAATCTTGGTAAATACCAAGGGGCTTAGCAGTGTTTGCACTGCGTGAAACGGCACACGTCAATCTCCGAGCTGTTCTCGGGCTGAGCCGACACTGAAGGGGAACTCCGCGCCAAATTTCAAATTTGAAACCAGCGCGGGTTCCCCCCCAGGGGTATAATAGGCGAGCGCCCCCCCCTTCTGAGCCGTACCAGACCACATGCCCTCGACATGGGGGAGTGTGTGCTTTGGGGGAGGGGGGCACTGGCCCCCCACCCCAAAGAACTCTTGTCCCCATGTCGATAGGGACAATAGCCTCTTCCCGACAACCCTGGCCATTGGTTGTCGGGGTATGCGGGCGGGAGCCAATCAGAATCTGGGAGCCCCTTTAATAAGGCGGCCCCCAGATTCTGGCCCCCCCACCCTATGTGAATGAGTATGGGGTACATGGTACCCTTACCCATTCACCTGGTGGAAAAAGTGTAAACACAAATAAACCACACAAGAATAAAATAATTTATTAGCCAGCTCCGGGGGTCTTCCGCTAACCCACCCCGGTCTTCAACGCCGCAGTCTTCCGCCGCTGCCACCTTCACCACAAAGCTCCGTGCTTGTGGGGGAGGGCAGCGGGCTTCGAAGTTTTCGCCGGGGTGAGGGTCGCACATCCCACCACGGTTTTCTAGTCGTCTTCCGCCGCGGCCCCCTTCACCATGAAGCTTCCTGCCTATGGGGGAGGGCCGCGGGCTTCGTAGTTTTCTGCCGGGGGGGCTCTCGATAGCCTCTTCTGCCTGGCTCTTCTGCGGGGGCCAGGGCTTCTCGTCGCTGTGTCACCGTCTTCCGCCGCCGCCCCCTTCACCACGAAGCTCCGTGCTTGTGTGGGAGGGCAGCGGGCTTCGAAGTTTTCGGCCGGAATGAGGGTCGCACATCCCACTCCGGACTTCTAGTCGTTTTCGCCGCCGCCCCCTTCACCATGAAGCTTCCTGCTTATGGGGGAGGGCGGCGGGCTTCTCGTCGCTGTCTTCCGCCGAGGGGTGACACTCGCGGGCTTCTTCGGCGACATCCGCTTCTGTCTGGCTCCGCCGCTGGGGCCAGGGCTTCTTCTTCCATTCGATGTTGACACGGCGAGGTCCGGCGCTGAAATGCTGACAGAGCGGCGGGCACCGACTTATATTGGCATTGGGCGTGGGCGTGGTTATGCCACCATGTGACCTTAACCCATATGACATCACTGGGCATGATGGGAATGTGATGTCACATGGGTTAAGGTCACATGGTGGCATAACCACGCCCACGCCCTATGCCAATATAAGTCCGTGCCCACCGCTCTGTCGGCATGAAGGGGGCGGCGGCGAAAACGACTAGAAGTCCGGAGTGGGATGTGCGACCCTCACTCCGGCCGAAAACGTCGAAGCCTGCTGCCCTCCCACACAAGCACGGAACTTCGTGGTGAAGAGAAGCCCGCCACGTCGAAGTCCGGGATGGGATGTGCGACCCTCATCCGGGCAGAAAACGTCGAAGGGGGTGGCGGCAGAAGACGGCGACACAGCGACGAGAAGGCCTGGCCCCCGCGGAGGAGCCAGGCAGAAGCCGACAAAGCCCGCGGGTGGTGCCCCGCGGCGGAAGACAGCGACGAGAAGCCCAGAGAGTGGCGCCCTCCGGCGGAAGACAGCGAAAGAAGCCCTGGCCTCGGGAGGAGCCAGGCAGAAGCGGAGAAGCCCGAGGTGGGGCGACACCCCGTTGTTCTCCGCTGTTTTCGGCCGGCCCCCCGGATGTGAAAGAGCTTAATTTTGGGGGTGGGGGCCCGGGCCGAACATGGCGGAGAGCATCGGTGGGTGTTTCCCCCCCCGGCAGAAAACCGGCTAGAAGACCGAGGAGTGGCGACGCCCCGTTGTTCTCCGCCATTTTCCGCCGGCCCCCCGGATGTAAAAGAGCTTAATTTGGGGTGGGGGCTTGGCCGAACATGGCGGAGAGCATCGGTGGGTGTCTCTCCCCCCGGCGGAAGGCGGCGGCGAAGCCCGGGGGGAGGTAAATTAACCCCCCCAGCGGAAGACAGCCATCAGCCCGCGGGAGGCAGGAGCCCCCCGCAGAAGGCAGCGGCGAAGACCGAGGAGGGTTCCCCCCCCCGTTGTTCTCCGCCATTTTCCGCCGGCCCCCCCGGATGTAAAAGAGCTTAATTTGGGGTGGGAGCCTGGCCGAACATGGCGGAGAGCATATGTGGGTGTCGTTCCCCCCCCCCCCGGTGGAAGGCGGCGGCGAAGACCGGTGCGGGGCTGGAGCCCCTGGCAGAAAACGTCTAGAAGACCGAGGAGGGGCTCCGCCCCCCGTTCTCCGCTGTTTTCGGCCGGCCCCCCCGGATGTAAAAGAGCTTAATTTGGGGTGGGGGCCTGGCCGAACATGGCAGAGAGCATCGGTGGGTGTCGTCCCCCCCCAGCAGAAAGCGGCGAAGCCCGGGGTCCAATGGGCTGGTGGTGGGGGGTCCCGGCAGAAGACCCCCAGAGCTGACTAATAAATTATTTTATTCTGTTTGGTTTATTTGTGTTTACACTTTTCCACCCGGTGAATGGGTAGGTGTACGATGTACCCCATACTCATTCACATAGGGTGGGGGGCCAGAATATGGGGGCCCCCTTATTATAGGGGGCTCTCAGATTCTGATAAGCCCCCCGCCCGCATACCCCGACAACCAACGACCAGGGTTGTCGGGAAGAGGCTCTTGTCCCTATCGACATGGGGACAAGAGTGCTTTGGGGGGGGCAGTGCCCCCCTCCCCCAAAGCACACACTCCCCCATGTCGAGGGCATGTGGTCTGGTACGGCTCAGGAGGGGGGGGGGGGGCGCTCGCTCGTCCCCACCCCCATTCCTGTCCGGCCAGACTGCGTGCCTGGGAGAAGAAGGTTTTGGTCTGGATCTGAGGGGGAACCCACGCCGTTTTTGGCGTGGGTTTACCCCTTATGTTCCAGATCAAATCTAAGAGCCTGTTTTGCACCTGGAGGGGGACCCTCACGACGTTTTTTTTTTAAATTTGGTGTGGAGTTTCCCTTTATCCTGGTCCTGTCAGGGGGGGGAATGCCTACTCGTCTTTCCATACAATGTATGAACAGCGATCTGTCATTTCCCCTAGATAGTCCCACCCCCTTTACAGTTAGAACACACCCAGGTAACATAATCAACCCCTTCCTCGCCCCTAGTGTTAACCCCTTCCCTGCCAGTGACATTTTTATAGTAAGCAATGCATTTGTATACCATTGGTTGCTAGAAAAATGCCAAAGCTCACAAAAATTTGTCCGCCACAATGTCGCAGTAGCCAGAAAAATCAATGATCGCCACCATTACTAGTAAAACAAAAATATATTCCTAAAAACCCATAAGACCAACCCCTACTTATAACTTTTGCCCAAACCAATCAAACGCTTATTGCGATTTTTTGGAACCAAAAATAGGTCGAAGAATACGTATCGGCCTAAACTGAGGGCAAAAAGTTTTTGAATATATTTTGGGGGAGATTTATTATAGCAAACAGTAAAAAAGTTGTCTTTTTATTTAAAAAATTGTCGCTATATTTTTGGTTCAAGCAAAAATAAGAAAAAACGCAGAGGTGATCAAATACCACCAAAAAAACAAAAAAAAACAAATTTTGTTGGGGGAAAAAAGAGGATGCCAAATTTGTTTGGGGGCCACGTCGCACAACCACGCAATTGTCAGTTAAAATGACGCAGTATTGAAATGCAAAAACTGGCCCCGTCGGTGACCAGTAATATGGTCTGGGGCTCAAGTGGTTACAAATTAAGAAAACACTAAAGTTATCCCAATTTATGGCCATAATGTGAAAGATGATGTTACACCGAGTAAATAGATACCCAACATGTTACGCTTTAATATTGCACACACTCATGGAAAGGCGCCAAACTTCAGTACTTGAAAATACCCATAGGCAACACTTTTTTATTTATTTTCAGCTTACCAGTTTAGATTTACAGAGGAGGTCTAGTGCTAAAAGTATTGCTCTCGCTCTAACGTACGCTATGATACCTCACATGTGGAGTTTGAACGGGGGTTAAATATGTGGGCAGGACTTACACATTTAAGGCCCGCCCACATATGGAAACATCCTTCAAACCACACATGTGAGGTATCATAGCGTGCGTAAGAGCGAGAGGAATACTTTTAGCTCTAGACCTTATCTGTAAATCTAAACTGGTAACCGGAAAAAAAAATGCTGCGTGTTCGCTTCTGACTGCGAGCTACTAGGGACAGGGGCGTTTTAATTAATATTATTTATGTTTGTTACGTAAAAATTCTATAAGACCTCCCCTTCAGGTTATAAAGCATCAGTTCAGGGGGAACAAAAAAAATAAAACACCTCTAATGCTTTCATCCGCCATTGCAGATTTGATTCTGGTAATGCATTTCGAGTGAACTGGGCATGCTCGAACACTTAGAAAAATAAGCTGGGTGTTTGTGCCTGAAAATGACATGCATCTTTCTGAGCATGCTCAGAAAGCTTGTTTTTTGGCTTAGTAATTTAAGGACATCCTTAATAGGTGTAAGCAGTTACAAGTGCACACAAACTAGAGGCTGACATTTCTTCATGTGTTTCCAATTGGTTCATTAGCACACATGTTATAAAAAGCGTGGATAGAGCATGTGTCAGCTGCCCTCAGAGGGGGCAGATTTGCTGGCTGGAGCGAAACAGAGATGTTTTGGAGCAAGTTTTGTTTTTTTGATGTTTTGTCTGCTGAATAATTTTGCTAAATGTTTCTCAAGATGTTAATGACTAATGTTTTAATCCTGTGGGTCTATCCTGTTATTTCAAAAGCATGATTTATTTTCCAATGACTGTGTGAAATAAACGTTGGTCTATTTTTGTTTTTAGGTTTTTTTTATATTTTTTTTGTGTGTTTATTTTTAATATTTTGTTTTGCTTTCCTTGTTTTGTGGACCAATAAAATTACTTTCAAATTTTGAAGTTTGTTTTGTGATATTTTTTTCATGCTATGGATTTCAACCGCTGCAGCTGAAATAGTTTGGGCCCTTTCCTGGTGTGTATGGATGAAATGTTTAGTCATCAGAAAAGGAAGGACAAAGCGGTAAGTATTGTTTCCTAGAATTGATGTCCAGACTGAATTTTTAAAACGCATGTGCAAGATGTAGGAAAACCTGCAAACAGGGCCTGTTTGGAGGGGGGGGGGGGTGGTGTATTGGTGGAAATTTTTTGTTTATTCAGACACGACATTAGGTACCATCGGGCTCCCAAGTGGAGCAGGTAGGGTGGGGTGAGTGGGAGGCCCCCCCTCACACCCGCCATTGCCACCGGGGGCATGGAGAAGGATGGCGATGCCTCCGGGGGAGGGTCTGCCTACTCCCAACTCCTCTCTCTCGACTTCACGCACAAAATACACTTTAAAAAATAAATTAAAGAAAAAAAAACAACCTGGGGAAAATATAAAATGTTTGTCATCTGGGTTGTCATCTGATGACAAAAGGTTGTCATCTGGGGCCCTCTGGGCCCTTTCATAATAATATTATATATAAATATAATATAATATAAAAATATATAATTTTGTGTATTTTTTTTTTTAAAAAAGGGGGGGGGGGTTGTCATCTGGAGCCCTGGGGATCTCCGGGCCACTGGGGACCTCCAGACCCCTAAAAAAAAACATTGGCCTTTTAATAACAAAAAATCTGGGGGGTTGCCACCCGGGGGCCCTGGGGGCCTCTGGGCCCCTGGGGACCTCCGGACTGCTAAAAAAAAATTAAATTCCAAAAATTGGCCCTTTAATAAAAAATAATAAAAAAATAAAATAAAAAATATATATAAAAAAAAGAGGGGGGTTACCATCTGGGGCGCTGGGGGCCTCCAGGCACCTGGGCACCTCCGGACCCCCGGGCTCCTTACAGGTGTACTGCCTGTACCCCCCTGATGGCGGCCCTGGGTGTAATGTCAGCGTGTGAAAAGTGACATTCTGAAGGAAAAAAGCCGTTTAAAACTGACTCGCGGCAATAATGAATTGTCAGCTCCTGGCAATTGCAGGAGAATTCATTCATAAAAAACAACAAAAAAAAAGCGTGGGGGTCCCCACAAATTCAATAACCAGACCCTTTAGGTCTGGTATGGATATTAAGGGGAACCCCGCCATCAATTTTCTAAAAAAAATGACGTGGGGTTCCCCCCAAATATCCATAACCAGACCCTTCAGGTCTGGTGTGGAATTTAAGGGGAACTCCACCCCAAATTGAAAAAAAAATGGCGTGGAGTCCCCCCTAAAATCCACACCAGACCCCTTATCCGAGCACGTTGACCTGGCCGGCCGCAGAAAAGAGGGGGGGGACAGAGCGCGGCCCCCCCCTCTCCTGAATCACACCAGGCCACATGCCCTCAACATTGGGAGGGTGTTTTGGGGTACCCCCCAAAACACCTTGTCCCCATGTTGATGAGGACAAGGGTCTCTTCCCCACAACCCTTGCCCGGTGGTTGTGGGGGTCTGCGGGCAGGAGGCTTATCGAAATCTGGAAGACCCCTTTAACAAAGGGGCCCCCCAGATCCCGCCCCCCCCGTGTGAAATGGTAATGGGGTACACTGTACCTCTACCATTTCACCAAAAAAAAAAGTGTCAAGGGTTAAAACCGACAAGAGCCGGTTTTTGACAAGTCCTTTATTATTTTCTTTCTTTTTCTTTTCTTCTTTCCTTCGGGTTTCTTCCTCCATATTCTTCTTCTTCCTCTGCTTCTGTCTTGGGTCTTCTATTCCCGCATCTTGCCCGGAATGTTCTTCCATCTTCTTCTCCTTCCTCTGTCCTTCTCGTCCGCTTCTTCTTCTTGTTCTTCTTCGCCGGAGCCGCCGCTTCCAATTGAAATCTCTGACACCACGGGCAAGCTCTTAGGAGTATGCTGCATGTGCGTCAGAGGGGGGCGTGGTCACATGTCAGAGGGCGGGCAATTCAATTGGAAGCGGCGACTCTGGCAAAGAGAGAAGCGCGCACAAGCTTCCAATTGAATTGCCCGCCCTCTGACATGTGACCACGCCCCCCTCTGACGCACTTGCAGCACACTCCTAAGAGCTTGCCCGTGGCGTCAGGGGGGGGCGTGGTCCGGCAGACAGCGGGGATTTCAATTGGAAGCGGCGGCTCCGGCAAAGAAGAACAAGAAGAAGATGCGGACGAGAAGGACAGCGGAAGGAGAAGAAGATGGAAGAACATTCCGGGCAAGATGTGGAAATAGAAGACCCAAGACAGAAGCAGAGGAAGAAGAAGATGGAGGAAGAAACCCGAAGAAAAGAAGATAATAAAGGACTTGTCAAAAACCGTCTCTTGTCGTTTTTAACCCTTTACATTTTTTTTTGGTGAAATGGTAGAGGTACAATGTACCCCATTACCATTTCACACGGGGGGGGGCGGGATCTGGGGGGCCCCTTTGTTAAAGGGGTCTTCCAGATTTCGATAAGCCTCCTGCCCGCAGACCCCCACAACCACCGGGCAAGGGTTGTGGGGAAGAGACCCTTGTCCTCATCAACATGGGGACAAGGTGTTTTGGGGGGCACCCCAAAACACCCTCCCAATGTTGAGGGCATGTGGCCTGGTGCGGTTCAGGAGAGGGGGGGCCGCGCTCTGTCCCCCCCTCTTTTCTGCGGCCGGCCAGGTCAACGTGCTCGGATAAGGGGTCTGGTGTGGATTTTAGGGGGGACTCCACGCTATTTTTTTTTAAATTTGGGGTGGAGTTCCCCTTAAATTCCACACCATACATGAAGGGTCTGGTTATGGATATTTGGGGGGAACCCCACGTCATTTTTTTTTTAAATTGACGGCGGGGTTCCCCTTAATATCCATACCAGACCTAAAGGGTCTGGTTATTGAATTTGGGGGGACCCCCACGCTTTTTTTTCCGTTTTTTCTATGAATGAATTCTCCTGCAATTGCCGGGAGCCGACAATTCATTATTGCCACAAGTCAGTTTTAAACGGCTTTTTTGCTTTGGAGAATGTCATTTTGTGCAGAGACAGTTCTAACCATGGGAAACATGCGCTTTTTCACATGCTGACGTTAGAGCCCCCCATAGTACGAAATTTAAAGAAAAATTACACTTTTATTGTTGCACTTTTAGCATTATTAAAATCACTGCTCCCAAAATAACGGCCGTTTTAAAAAATAAAAAAAGCATTGATACATGTCCCCTGGGGCAGGACTGAGGTCCCCAAACACTTTTTAGGACAAAACTTGCAGATTAGCCTTTAAAATTCACAATTAAGATTTCCCCCAAAGACTTTAACAGGGAGTTTGGCGGCAGTTTTACTTATCAATTGCATCGCGCTGCTGCTGCGGCCGGTTCATGCGCCTAATTAAGGCTTCATCCAGCGCACGAATTAAGGCATGTACCGGCGCAGCGCAGCTTCAATGGTAAATCACCCTCTAAGTTCCTTGCTAAAGGGAACAGTGGGATCTGACTTGAGGGGCAGGTAAGTATTGACATCAGACAGTTGTCATAAGGCCTCATCCCTATAGGTGGAAGAATCCAGGATGACAACAGTCCCTCCTTTGTTACGAATTGTGATGTCATTATCTGTACTTAATGCCTTCAAAGCATCCATCTCCTCTCGGGATAAATTACCAGGATAATACTTTTTATGACAGGTACGGGAGAGGTGAGTGAGGTCCCTTTCAACTAATTTTTGGCAAGAATGTCGGTGCGGAACAGAGATGTTTTTGAGCAAGGTTATTTTTTGGGGGGGCAATTGTTTTATTTAATGATGTTCACTTTGATGTTTTTGTCTGCTGCATAATTTAGCAAAATGTTTCTCAAGACGTTAACCACTTAAGACCCGGACCAATACGCTGGCAAATGACCCAAGGGGTTTTTGCGATTCGGCACTGCGTCGCTTTAACAGACAATTGCGCGGTCGTGCGACGTGGCTCCCAAACAAAATTTGCGTCCTTTTTTTCCCACAAATAGAGCTTTCTTTTGGTGGTATTTGATCACCTCTGCGGTTTTTATTTTTTGCGCTATAAACAAAAATAGAGCGACAATTTAAAAAAAAATGCAATATTTTTTACTTTTTGCTATAATAAATATCCCCCAAAAATATATAAAAAAACATTTTTTTTCCTCAGTTTAGGCCGATACGTATTCTTCTACATATTTTTGGTAAAAAAAATCGCAATAAGCGTTTATCGGTTGGTTTTCGCAAAATTTATAGCGTTTACAAAATAAGGGATAGTTTTATTGCATTTTTATTAATTATTTTTTTTTTACTACTAATAGCGGCGATCAGCAATTTTTTTCGTGACTGCGACAATATGGCGGACACTTCGGACAATTTTGACACATTTTTGGGACAATTGTCATTTTCACAGCAAAAAATGCATTTAAATTGCATTGTTTACTGTGGAAATGACAGTTGCAGTTTGGGAGTTAACCACAGGTGGCGCTGTAGGGAATGTGTGCCCTAATGTGTGTGTGTTTACAACTGTAGGGGGGTGTGGCTGTAGGTGTGACGTCATCGATCGCGTCCCCCTATTACAGGGATGACGCGATCGATGCTCCGGCCACAGAGAAGCACGGGGAAGCCGTGTGTACACACGGCTCTCCCCGTTCTTCCGCTCCAGGGACGGATCGCCGCACTGCAGCGGCGATCGGGTCCGCGAATCCCCCGGTCCCGGTCCTGGAGCTTCGGACCGGGTCGCAGGCGCGCGCCCGCGACCCACGGCTGGGTACTAAAACCAACGTATATATACGTTGATGTGCCCAGCCGTGCCATTCTGCCAACGTAAATGTGCAGTAGGCGGTCCTTAAGTGGTTAATGACTAATGTTTTAATCCTGTGGGTCTATCCTGTTATTTCAAAAGCATAAACCATATTCCACTTACTGTCTGAAATCAACCTAGGTATATTTTTGTTTTTTATGTTTATTTTTGTTTGTGTGTGTTTTTTTTTGTTTTTTTTTGCTTTCCTTGTTTTGTGGACCAATAAAATTACTTTCAAATTTTGAAGTTTGTTTTGTGATATTTTTTCATGCTACGGATTTTAACAGCTGCAGCTGAAATAGTTTTGGCCTAAACTATCAGGTGTGATTTGTCTCTAAGCTTCTTTCCTGGTGTGTATGCATGAAATGTTTGCTGCCATGTTTAGTCACCAGAAAAGGAAAGACAAATCGGTAAGTATTTCCTCTTTACTGTAAGTACCCCCGCCAGGACATGTTTGGTGGATTTTCTTATCAAGAATTGATGTCCAGACTGTATTTTTAAAGCACATGTGCAAGATGAAGGAAAACCTGCAAACATGGCCTGTTGGGGGGGGGGGGGTGGTGTATTGGTGGACAGGTTTGAAGTGCTGATTTACATCACTGTGCTTGAATCTAGCACAAGACAATCCTATTCTAATTGTGGGTGTTTGAGGGAAGCCAATGGTCTTTTCTTCGGGACACAGGTCAATCTAACTAGTGTCCCCATTAAGCAAATTGCACTGCAGTGTACACCCCAAATGATTAGTTAGTTTGGGGTTTAGTAAAGGCAAAGCCGCTCTGCAGTAGAAGCGTAGTCAATGAAAATCAGAAGGGAAGCACTGGTGGTTTTAACATCCAATCCCGCCAAGTTTTTTTTTTCTTCCTTGCTTGTCCACTTGTAGTGCAAAGTGGATTTGCCTTTAGTAAATGGACCCAAAGTCCAAGGATCCCTACTAATTTGGGTGTGTACACAGCAAAATGCAATTTCCATAATGGAAACTATTTAGATTGATCTGTGTGTCCCCAACAAGACATTACTCAGGTTTTTCCCTCACTCCTGTTTGGCTATGTGGCAGGAAGTGAATGAATTTGAAGTAGAAAGTGACAACATTTGTGAGGTGTCTTTACCCTATGAGGGGTGCAGGCACCCCCCCCAAAAAAACAAGAAAATTGTTTATTTAACATTGGGTGGTGTTTGTGGGGGTCCCCTAACAACCATTCATTCATTGGAACGGGGATCCTGGCCTATGGGTGGGGTTATATTTTTCTTAGGCCTCTCAATTAAATTATCTGAATTTGGGGTTAAACTGAACTATATCAAACACTCTTTATTTTTTTTGTTTTTTTTCATTTTGGATAGTGGGGGGTTGGGTGGAAGGGGTGTCAGTATTATTTTATATTGGGGGGTCTGTTGTTCGGGAGATTGGCCTTCCTGCCCCATAGCAATCAGGAAGTGAGAAAAACTATGCAATTGGGACTCCTTGGGGGACCCCCCCCCCAACTAGGGTGTGTCCCCTGAAAAGGGGGGCGGGGGGTTAAAAAACAGGGTCTGGCATTGACAGGTGGGGGTGGTAATTTTTCTATTCGGGGGTGCGGAATTTGGGTGGGGGGCCACATATATAGGGTGCAGGTAGGGCTTATTTCCGA
>JAJQKJ010001282.1:0-76475 GCA_029574335.1 Rana kukunoris | reverse complement strand
CAGAAATTCCGATTGTGTGTACACGCGCCATTAAATGTAACGAACGCACAACCCTTTTTCTTTTAGTTTTTGGGTAGAGTGGAGAGGGATTAGAACATCGGTTGGTTTTTATTGCTGTCTGTGACCTCGTTGGGGACATTTAACGTCTGTTTGTGTTTTGTTACCATTATAAAAAATTAAAGTAAAAGAAAATCCCAATTTTGGGGTTGACATCAGAATACTAGTAGAGGGGAAATCTTCCAATGGCGACACTGCGATTCCCCCCTGATTTTGGAGGCATTTCCTCTTGCTTACTGTTTTGGCTTTGGGACAGGAGGTGAAGACTCGGTGAAATCTTACCTATGAGATGCAGATTTCAGGAAAAAAAAAAGCTCTGCCACGTTATAATCCTTACTATATCTAAAATGAGAAAAAAAAAATGCCTTTTTGTTACACTTTGGGGTTGTAAAGGAACAAAATGTTTTTCATAATAAGCATCCTTTACCTGCAGACATTCCTCAGAAGTTGCTCTATTTCTTCTCTGTTCTGTTCACTTCCTGCTTGTCTGATTGATTTGTTACTCACCACGTGAAGGGAGGTTTTACTGCGGTGGTCAGTGACGTGCTCGACCCCTCCTGGGAACTACATCTGTGCGGCAGGACGCTCTCTACGTGTTAGACTTCAAGGAGGTGTGAATTACTGGGCGTGCCACAATGCATACTGGGAAATGTAGTTTATACATGAACGAGCGCCGCAAACCAGGAAGTGAATGAGAGAACAGAAACTAGAACCCCGGAGGTGATTTAGATGAAGGAATTTAATAGGTATTTTTTTACAGAATCATTACACTATTCTGTCTGTCTACCTTGCAGACATTAATTTTAGGCAAAAAAAGTTTTCCTTTAAACTATTCTAGTTAAAAAAAAAAAAAAATTATTCGCAGACCCCCTCTATACGGTTATACCACAGTTCTTCAGGTTCAGATGCTGCAAATTTACTATAACAAAGCTGCTGCGTACACAAAGTAAAAAATCAAAACATACGCAGGAAGCAATGCCATCCACATACTATCACATTTTCATGTGCATCATTTAGGTGTATGCACCTTCACCCACACCACCATGGATCACAAAACGAAGATCCCATGGGCCACAGAAGTTGGGGGGGTCACCCCGAAAACACCTCACATATATGGGTATACAATCAAGATCTCTTAACTTAAGCTATATATATATATATATATATATATATATATATATATATAAATATAAAAATTATTATTGCAAAATATTTGTCAGCTGTGAACACTGCAACATATCATCATTTCAGTTGCTGTAGGTATGTACATATTTTGAAACAACAAATGCAGCAGCACAGCCATACATGGATTTACCGCATTTATCAGCGTATAACACGCACCCCAAGTTTAAGAGGGAATTTTAAGGAAAAAAACTTTTAGGAGGGAAGTTTAAGGACAAAAACTTACATTTAAATGCCCATCAATGCAGCCTTATCTGTGTCCATCTGCAGCCTTGTCCATCGTTGCAGAATGATCAGTGTCCATCTGCAGCCTTGCCCAGTGTCCATCTGCAGCCTTGAACGTTTAAAATTACTGCCGCGGCGGCGCAGAGATAGACAGAACTGGATGTCCTGCATACTCGGCTTCTCTCGCAGTCCCGCCCCTTGCCCAGGCTCCTATGATGTACATAACACAGGTCCTATGGCAGGACTGGGCGTGACTGCGAGCGGAGCCGAGCCGAGCCTAGCCGAGTACACAGTACACTCGGCTTTGTGTATATATCGGCGGCGCTCACTCTTCTTCTTCTCACAGACAGCGGGGATCGGTGTATAATGCGCACCCAAGATTTCCCCCTAATTTTAAGGGGAAAAAAGTGTGTGTTATACGCCGATAAATACGGTAAATCCCTTAAATACTTTGGGCCAGATTTACAGAGCGATTACGCCTGTCTAACTGGTGTTAGACTGGAGTAATTTCAAATTACGCGCATTTTCTAGCTAGTCGGAAACCTCAAACCATGAATAGACGGCTGCGGCTTCAATTCGACTGATTACGTGTTCGTACGCCTTCGGATCTACGCTGCAATAAAATTGCGGCCACTGGGTGGACTTCCTGTCGTTTTCCGCGTCGGGGTATGCAAATGAGCTTTTGCCGGCGATCCCCGAAATTACGATCTTCAATCGCAATCTCTTACGGCATCTTTAGTCCTCTTTTTTTTGCGTAACACTATACCAGCTTTTTGCTGGTCTAATATTAGACCGCTCATGTTAAGTATGGCCGTCGTTCCTGCGTCGAATTTTTACGTTTTCCGACGTCTTTTATTTTTTACGTAAGTCGTCCGGGAATAGGAATGTTCGTAAACGACGCTACTCAAACAACGAATGACGTAACGACGTGATTTTGCGCAATGCACGGCGGGAAATTTCTGAAGGGAGCATGCGCAGTTCGATCGCCGCGGGGACGCACTTAATTTAAATGCTTCACGCCCCCCAATCGCGTATTTCGATTACGCGGCGAGAAATAGACTACGCCGCCGTAGCGTACGGGCAAAAATCTACCAGAATTTGGTGTAGAGCCTGGTAAAATACGGCAGCGTAGAGTATTTCGATTACGCAGCGCAATATTAAGTGTATCTGAATCTGGCCCCTTGTTCCCATCTGTTGGATCTCTGCAGTTCCCCCCAAAAAAAAAAGCTGATCACGACTAATACATTTTTTGCAGTAATTGTTGTAGTAAGGTGTTTTGGGTTGACTGACCCCCCCCCCCCCCAGTCTCAGGATGTGATGGACTGTGTTAGTGCCAAATAGAGGGGATTGGTGGAGGCCTGAGAAGGTGGAGCAGTCTCCTCTACTGCTTCTTACTGGTAATATCCTCCTATAGGAACAGCTGCATTTGCATTTTATCTGCCTGTTCCTACTGGGAACTAGGCCTGCAAGCTGCAGCTACATATAAATATATATAACTTAGTGCTGTATAGTGGAGATCACTTTACTGTGTAATACATGTTACATTTTATGTGCACTCCCAACACCCGGGGGTTGTATAAATGGGCCAATTCACCACTGCAGTGCTCAGATAAGAATATGGCCACTTCCATCATGTAAGACCTGTTGCAAGAAAAAGATTTTTAGCATCATTTTAAGTGGTTCTAACATGGGTACAATGTTTTAAGTGAGATAGTGCCTTGCAAATGGTGGTCATTCTACCTTTTATCTTGCACGGTATTTGCGTAGCAATTTTCCAAATGCGTTTTTTTTTTTTTAAAGCATGAAAGTTAGTTTTTGCATAATGTGAAAGATGTTACGTGCCGAATAAATAGATACCTAACATGTCACCCTTTAAAATTGCACACGCTCGTGGAATGGTGCCAAATTTCGTAACTTAAAAATCGACATAGGCGCAAACGCATACGTAAGTCCTGCCCACTTATGAAAACGATGTTCACGGCAATACCTCATGTGTGGCCTGAACATCGTTTTCATAAGTGGGCAGGACTTGCGCATGCGTTCGCTTCTGCGTGCGAGCTACCAGGGTCACTTTAAAAATTAGATATATACATTTTTAAAGTGCCCCTGTCCCTGGTAGCTCGAACGCATATGAAAACTATGTTCAGACCACATGTGAGGTATTGCCGTGCACGTTGGAGCAAGAGCAATAATTCAAGCCCTAGACCTCCTGTTACTCAGAACATGTGACCAGTAAAAAAAAAATGAGAGTGTGTGCAATTTTAAGTTTGGCGCGTAACATCCTCTTTTATTTATGCAAACAAATTGGTCTAACTTTAAAGGAGTTGTAAAGGGAAAAAAAAATGTTTGCTGAAATGACTGTTTACAGGCTATAAAGACATGATAGTTAACTGATTCCTTTTTAAAAATGATTAAAAATAGATAAAAATCAATCATATAATGGGCCTGCAGTTTCAGTTTCGTTTTTCATCTAGTTTCATGCTTCTGTGAAGAACAGACACAGAGCCAATACAGGCCAGTGTTTGTTTTTAAAATGAAACTGGTTCTAAGTGGTTTTAGACACAGTAATCACACCTCCTAGATTATAGACCACAAAGAGAAGCTCCCAGTACTTTTTTTATAAGGAAACAGACAAGCAGGAAGTGTACAGAACAGAGAAGGATTACAGCAAAAACGAACAATGAGGACATGAAACCAGGACTGCATTAGGGTAAAGGAAGCTAAAAAAATCCTTTAGTGACCCTTTAATGTCTTATTTTTGTAAGTGAAAAGTTTTAAATAGCATTATATAATATAACATTATTTATTTTTTTTAACCTTTTTACTTTTGACACTTAAAAAAAAATTAAACATGACAGATGAGTCAGTAGAACCCCCGGAGCGTCCACGATCAAGCGTCAGAACAGCCGCTATGATTGTTCATACGGTGCACAGAATCTCCGGGCCTTTTCCAGTACATACAATACTACTACTGTAAACTCAATATTCATTGAAAAGTAGCAGTTTTCAAATCAAACAAGATGTAAATGATTAGTGTGGGCCAAACTAAAATGTCACTCACTGTTGAAGACCAGAACAAATTCCTGTTTACAGAAAAACTTAAAGGTTAACAACTCAGTCTTACATGATGAATATGTACTTTGTCGGGATTTTTCACCTATTCTTGGTGACTTGCCCTGGATTATGGATATGTACACACAACCACCTATGTTATCACCTGTTTTAGGATCTTACAATCTGCATGTACAGCCAGATCAGTTGGCTTTGGTTGTCCAGTAGTTGAGTAATGCCATATGTGTAAGTACGGTTCCAGAAAACATCTGCTTAACCACTTAAGCCACGGACCATTACGCAGGTAAAGGACCTGGCCAGTTTTTGCGATTCGGTACTGCGTCGCTTTAACTGACAATTGCGCGGTCGTGCGATGTGGCTCCCAAACAAAATTGGTGTCCTTTTTTTTCCTACAAATGGAGCTTTCTTTTGGTGGTATTTGATCACCTCTGCGGTTTTTATCTTTTGCACTATAAACAAAAATAGAGCGACAATTTTGAAAACACTTACTTTTTTGCTATAATAAATATCTCCCAAAAATATATATAAAAAAATGTTTTCCTCAGTTTAGGCCGATACGTATTCTTCTACCTATTTTTGGTAAAGTAAATCGCAATATGCGTTTATCGATTGGTTTGCGCAAAATTTATAGCGTTTACAAAATAGGGGATAGTTTTATTGCATTTTTTTTTTTTACTACTTATGGCGGCGATCAGCGTTTTTTTCCGTGACTGCGATATTATGGCGGACACATCGGACAATTTTGACACATTTTTGGGACCATTGTCATTTTCACAGCAAAAATGCATTTTGGGAGTTAACCACAGGGGGCGCTGAAGGGGCTAAGTGTGACCTCATCTGTGTTTCTAACTGTAGGGGGACGTGGCTGGACGTGTGACGTCATTGATCGTGTTTCTCTATATTAGGGAACACTCGATCAATGACAGCGCCACAGTGAAGAACGGGGAAGCTGTGTTTACACACAGCTCTCCCCGTTCTTTAGCTCCGGGGACCGATCGTGGGACTCCACCGGCGACCGGGTCCCGCAGTCACGGAGCTTCTGACCAGGTCGCGCCCGCGACCCACGGCTGGGCACTTAAAGAGGACGTACATTTACGTGCTTGTGCCCAGCCGTGCCATTCTGCTGACGTAAATCTGCAGGAGGCGGTCCTTAAGTGGTTAATGCCCTTTTACTTTTATGCATTATATTTAATTTAATGTGTTATTTTTCTTTCAGCCTCTGCTGCACTTGCGCTGTCGGACATACCATGGAACGGGCCTATTGGTAAGTATCAGACTATATACCAATTGTGACACTCTGATGAGATCAACAAACTTGTTTTGCTGTTCTTCCCGTGATAAAACTTTTTGTTTCACTTCTTTTCACTATTGAAGGAGGGAAGTCAACCTTCGCTCTCATTTTAGACATCACATAATCCTAACCCTCCCCCTCCTTCCTTACCCATTTGAAGTTTTTGTTTTCGTTTTATTTGTATTTTATTTTTATTTTTCTTGGGTTACAAATACATATTTTCAGTTAGTGGCTGAAATTTGGATTGAGTGGTAAGGAGTTGGAACTTGTCAGGTTTTTATTGCTTGCTGTGTTGGGGAGTTGCACTCTCTCTATCTCTCCCTGTCCTGGTCACCAATGTCACCAGGAATAAAAGTGAAGGTAAATCTAATATATTGAGCTGGTATCAGAACAAGAAGAATAGAGGGGAAATCCTCCAATGGGGTCACTTGTTCACATATCAACTGTCTAGGAGGGGATTACCATCTTCAGATGAGGAAGGGAAATCTCCATAAGACACAGATAGTAGGAAAAAAAAATTATAATGCCGCGTACACCCGATCTGAGTTTCTGCGAATGTTCAATGTGAGCTTTTGGTCGGATATTCCAAATGTTTGATGGCAGGTTCTCAATTTTTCCGACAACAAAAGTTCTTGTGGGAAATTCCGATCGTCTGTATGCAATTCCGATGCACAAAAATCATTGAACTTTATTTTTCTCGGCTCGTCGTAGTGTTTTATGGGACTGTGTTCTTGATGACGTTCGGAATTTCCGACAAAAATTTTTGTGACCCTGTGTATGCAAGACAAGTTTGAGCCAACAATACTTCAGGGAAAAAAATCCACGGTTTTGTTGTCGGAATGTCCGATGGAGAGGAGAGAGAAGAGGAGAGGGATTGCCTCGTTTCCACTGAGCGGATTGGTTCGGTACGCTATTTTTAGTTTCCGTTATGAAAGTGTGCCATAAAATCGAACCGTACCAGTCTGGGTCCTGCTTCAGATGTGGGGCCATAGAAAATGGTTCGGTTAAGGCGGAGCTATAATACATTCCACTGATTGGTGGACACCCTAGGCATTTTTTCTAAACCCTGTATGGCCCCTGACAGTCTGACTTGCAGTGGAAACGCTCACCAGAATAGACCGGTCCAGTCTAATCGTTCCAAATGTACTGACCCGAACCGTTCCATTCAGTGGAAACGAGGCATTAGTGTGTGTGTGTGTGTGTATGTATGTATGTATATATGTGTATATATATATATATATATATATATATATATGTGTGTGTGTGTGTGTGTGTGTGTGTATGTGTATATATATATATATATATATATATGTGTGTGTGTGTGTGTGTGTGTATATATATATTGCGGTATAAAGGTTTAAAAAAAAAAAAAAAAAACATTTTTTATGATGAAGATGTTATACTCGGCTGCTCTGTGCAATAGCAGCCCCGAACCTCCTTTTCTGGGGTCCCCGGCTGGTGCTCTCAGCTTCCCCCTCCCTTTCCAATGTCTCTATTGCAATGCCCCTCCCACTCTGAGTGGCTGCTACCTGCATCGGTTGGCATCCCAAGAAAGCCAACTGTTTGCTCTAAAAAAACGATACTGGGGTGATGCATGCAACTGCAGGTACACCATCGCCCCGGTAAAATCCCCTCCAAGCTGAGGCCGCATATTTGCATACGGTTGGCGTGAAGGTGTTAAGGTAAAAATGGGAAATAAAATAACTTTTTTGCCTTTTACCACCACTTTTAATACTGTGTGCATGTATGTGTGTCCGAGATAGAATTTTAGCTCCTTGAGTGCAGGGAATGATATGAATGTATAGTATGTAAAGTGCTGTGTAAATTGTCGGCACATTACAGAAGCCTGTAATATATAATTGTGGCTGCTTCTGTGTAATGGGTTACTCGTTTTAATTCCTTCGTTTTTATATCAGCTGAAAGAGGTATTCCTAAGGCTTCTGTTTATTTTTCATTAGGCTGACCATTTGGCTTAGGCTGCATTCACACTATAGCGCGGCGTATTGTACTGTGACAAATTGCAGCGTTTCGTCCCGCGATTTGCCGTGACAAAACGCATCGTTTTTTAGCCTTGTTTTCGCTGGAGGGGTGATTTTAACATTGTCGGCTATGCCAAACGCCGAAGCCGCCTGAAAAAAAGGGTCCGGGACTTGTTTTGAGCTTCAGGCGTATGGCGTTCGGCGTGGAGATGTGAACCATCTCCATAGCCAACAATGTTAAATCAACCCTCCAGCGTATTTCAAGCTGCAATAGCGTCCGACATAAAAACGCCTAGGTGTGAATGCAGCCTTAGTGCAACCTACCTTTTATTAAAGCGGACTTCCAGTCATATTTTCAACTTTCCATCTATTAAATCTTCTGCCCTTGTTGTTTTTAACTTTCGATCGTAAAACATTATTATTATTTATTTTTTCTGCCAGTAAATACCTTATACAGCCCACTTCCTGTTTCTTGAAAAAGCCTAGGCTTATGACATCACGCACAGCTCTCTCTTACTCTTATGAGGGTTTGCCAGGAAGGGAGGGGGGAGTCATAAGAGGGCCAATGAAAGCTGCAGAGCTGGAGGTGTTCTCTGTAAATCCAGGAAGTTAACAGGCAGCAGCTTCAGTTGCCCACAGTTAAAATGGCTGCAGCCAGACTCAGTGGATGGAGATTTCTGCAGCATATTTGGCAAGTACAGAATCCCAATATTTACAAAATATGCAAAGTGGTTGGAGGGAAACTTTAGAATGGCAAAGATGTTTTTATTACAAATTTATGTGAGCAGACTGCAGTTCCTCTTTTAAGCTTACAATTATTCCTGTATAATTGAGCTGCACCGAGACACTGTTCTGTTTATTTGCTGCGTGCTAGTACCATCTCTACCAACTAGCCAGAAATAATATATTCTTTCTGTGTTTGATATTAGACTAATCGCATGATGCCTGAACTTGTAGATTTGGCTACATTGGGGCTGTTTGTTGAATTTAAAAGACTTATTCCATTATTATTATTCTACAGGATTTTTATACATTATGATTGTCTCCTCTCTTTAGGTGCTGTTAGAATCGGTCTGATGGACGGAGAATTTATTGTGAACCCTACCAGAAAACAGATGTCCTCTAGTTTATTAAACTTGATTGTCACTGGAGGCCTGCAAAGTCAAGTAGGTAAGGATAGAAATTGGCTTTATTGGCATTTTTCTGAACCTGAAATCTCAGACCCTCTGCATGACGGCCATAGTTGACCCTCGTACACACGATCAGACTTTTATCTGACTTTTAGCCCTGGTTCACACTGGACTGCGGGAGTGAACTTGCGTGATTTCAGCTGAACTTGCGTGATTTCAGCTGAACTTGCGTGATTTCACTCCCTCTGGCAGTCCCGATTTCGGTGCGATTTAGGAGACATCTGTGCAGGGTTCTGCACAGATGTCAATGTAAATCGCGTCCTGAAATCGCAAAGAGTAGTACAGGAACTACTTTTTGAAATCGGTGCAGCGCCGCAGATGTGGCGTCGCACCGATTAGGACGTTGTCATTGCCGGCAATTGCTGCCGATTTGAGATGCGATTTCACTTGTGAAATCGCATCTCAAATCAAACTAAATCGTACCCATTGTGAACCTGGGCTTACGTGGATTTTTGTTCGAAGGGCGTTGTCCCTAAACTTGTTCTGCATATATACGGCAGGACATTTTCAGCCAACATACACCAAGCCATGTGGTTTTTCAGCTCTTTACCGCCGCCCTTTGGGCAACTTCTGCTATTGTTGCCTGATGTTTAGCATTGGTTCAGAGCATGCGTGTTTGTACAGTAAAACCTTGGTTTACGAGCATAATTCGTTCCAGAAATATGCTTGTAATCCAAAGCACTTGTTTATCAAAGCATTTTTTTTTTACAGGGTATAAAAGAGAAGAGAAGCACCTCTATGTGTAGCATAAGTGGCTAAATGTTGTACCTTCATTAAATGTAACCATTTTGCTACACTTAGAGGCTCCTCTCTTCTTTTTTTATACTCAGTTGTTGACCAGACACTACTCTTATATCAAGACAAAATGTATTAAAAAATGTTGCTTATCTTGAAAAACGCTCTCAAACCAAGTTACTCTTAACCACTTACCGGCCCATCGTCATATGACGTCCACAGATGGGATCTCCCATCCTGTGTGGACGTTATATGACGTCCTGGGATTTGCGGGGGGATCTGAATGATGATTGCAGCTAGAGGCATTATTCAGATATCCATGTCTTCAGCTGGCAATCCTGCGCACCATAAGAACGATCAGAGCGGCGGTTCCACCGATCGTTCTTATAGGTGGCGGGAGGGGACGTCCCCCTCCCGCCGCCATCCGGTGCTTCTCCAGGCTCTCCCGTGCCATCGGGGGCCCGGAGAAGGAATCGTCTGGCGCAGGCAGGAAGCATAGAGATGACTGGTGACCAGATGGTCACCAGACCTCTCTGACTGTCGGAGGCCCAGGCGTGATATGATGATGTCACGCCCGGGTACCCGTAAGTAAACAAAGCCGCGATTGCGGCTAGTAAGCAACACTGATCAGGAGATCAGTGAATTTTTTTTTTTTCACCGATCTCAAGCTTTCCAGCCTGGAGGAGAGATGTGGGGTCTTATTGACACCGCATCTCTCTATAAAGAGGACCTGTCGCACACATTTCCTATTACAAGGGATGTTAACATTCCTTGTAATAGGAATAAAAGTGATAAAAAAATAAAATGCAAAAAAAGTGTAAAAATAAAAAAAATTAAGTATAATAAAAAATAAGATTAAAAAGCACATAAGTCCCGCCCACATATGTAAACGCCGTTCAAACAACACATGTGAGGAATTGCCGCATGCGTTAGAGGAAGACCAATAATTCTAGCACTAGACCTCCTCTGTAAAATAAAAAATTAGAAAAGGCCCTGTCCCCGGTAGCTCGAGCGCAGAAGCGAACGCACACGCAAGTCCCTCCGACATATGTAAACGCCTCTTAAACATATGTGCGGTATCGCCGCGTGTGTTGGAGTGCCAGCAACAATTCTAGCACTAGATCTTGTAAAAAATTTCAAAGCGTCACCTATGGAGATTTTTAAGTACCAAAGCTTGGCGCCATTCCATGAGTGTGCGCAATTTTGACATGTTAGGCATCTATTTACTCTGTGTAACATAATCTTTCATATTTTACCAAAAAATTGGGCTAACTTTACTGTTTTTTTTTTTTTTTTTTTTTTTTTTTTAGTTTTTTTTTTTTTTATTCATGAAACAATTTTTTTCCCCAAAAAAGGCGTTTGAAAAATTATTGCGCAAATACCGTGCAAGATAAAACGTTGCAATGACCGTCGTTTTATTCCCTAGGGTGTCTGCTAAAAAAATATATAATGTTTGGAGGTTCTGCGGAATTTTCTAGCAAAAGAATGATGATTTGTACATGTAGGAGAGAAGTGCCAGAATAGGCCCGGTATTGAGGTGTGTGTATAAAGCCCGGTATTGAAGTGGTTAAACCAAGGTTTTACTGTACTTATGGATTTTAGTTCGACAAATTTGTGTACACGCGATCAGATGATCCGATGGAAAAAAACAGTTGTTGTTGGACAATTTGAGAGCATGCACAGCCAACATTTGTTGTCGGAAATTGCAACAACAATTGTCCGATGAAACGCATCCATCGGGCAATTGTTTTCGTAATATCCGATCGCTTGTATGGGCCTTTAGACCCTTGTTAGCTGTTATCTTGGGTAGCCTTTACTGGCACTGCATTTTGTGCAATGATTTGGGGTTGAATATTTTGATCTTTTTATAAAAACGTGTATATTTAAGCTGTGTTTCCTGATGCTGAGTTGCAATAAATCAGGAAAACCACATACCTTTTAATGCTTTCCACAAATGAAAAAAAGGCATTTGGGTGCTGCACTAGTTTCTGACTGTCAAGGGTTTACCCATTGATTACTACATTTAAAGCATGTATGCTCCATTGGACAATTGTCTGCTTTTCCATGGGCAAATGTTGGATGGCAGGTAGAGCTTAATCGTCAATCGTTATTGCGATTTTATTTATTTTTTTCTCAGTTGCGATCTTGTACTGTATTTCCCGATCTTTTGTATACAGAGAATTCTCTGCTCTTATCCATCAAAAGTTTGGGCAGTCTGCCAAGTTTTACAACATTCTTTATCAGTGGAATGTTAAATCTAAACATTGTAACAATTTGTCTTTTACATCAAAGGAATAGACTACTGTATGTAAATAACGAAAGTTTAACCACTTAAACACTAAGGGCCAGATTCTCAGAGGCGCTACGACGGGGTATCTCCAGATACCACGTCGTATCACCGTTTTTTTTCACCGGGTATCTATGCGAGTGATTCCTAGAATCACTTAGGCATAGATACGGGTGAAGATCCGACAAGTGTAATACAATTACCCTTGCGGATCGTAGATGTAATGACAACTCCGGCCACTAGGTGGCCTTTACGTTTTCTCATTTGCCTATGCAAATGAGGTTACTACTACGTCCGATTCCCGAACGCTTTTACGTCGTCGTTTTCATACGCGTAAGGTTACCCCTGCTAATATGTGGAGTAACCTTTACGCGGTGTCGTCGGATGCCATGTTAAGTATGGCGTCGGGTTAGCGTCGGCTTTTTCCTTTTTCCGTCGGTTACGTCGTTTTAGTAAGTCCGCGAATAGGGCATTGCGTAGTGACGATCACGTCATTTTGACGTCGGTTTCAACGACGCTTTCCGACGTGAGCTGGAGCATGCGCACTGGGCTTTTTCCCCGGCCGGCGCATGCGCAGTTCGATCGACGCGGGGGGGGGGGCGCTTAATTTAAATACAAGCCGCCCCCTTTGAATTAACCCCCTTTGAATTACGCGGCCTTACGCTGGGCCATTTACACTACGCCTCCGCAAACTACGGAGCAAGTGCTTGGAGAATACGGCACTTGCTCTGTTAAGTTGCGGCGGCGTAGTTGTGTAAATGGCTTACGCTATGCCAGCGAAAATGTATGAGAATCTGGCCCTAAACCTTTTTTTGCCATTTGTTCAAGTTAAAAAAAAAAAATTGCTAGAAAATTATTTTATTTTATTTTTTTGTATAATGTGAAAGATTTTATGCCACGAGAATCATGATCTTTTATCCTAAGCAAAAAAATTGTGATTCTCATTTTGGCCAGAATCGTGCATCTCTAATGGCAGGCTTTAAAATTTTCCGCGGACAACAGTCTGTTGTAGGATTTTTCGAGCGTGTACACAAGTCCATCTGACAAAAGTCCAAAGTACAAACGCGCATGCTCAGAAGCAATGTTCACCAAATGCAAAATTAGCAGAAGGTGCCCAAAGGGTGGCTCTAAAGAGCTGAAAAACTACGTAGTACGTTTGTGTTTGTCGGCTGACGATCGTGTGCCGTTTGTATGCAAGACAAGTTCTTGGCCAACGCCCTTCAGACAAAAGTCGGAAGCTTTGTCTGCAGAAATTCCAAAAGTGTGTACGAGGCTTTACTTTGTTAAAATCCCAGAATAAACCTCAGATGTAGCCACTCCTTCATGTCGCTGTCCCAGCCTGTACAGCACCAGGTTCTGTCTTGTTTGTAAAATATGGCTTTTAATTGCTGTGGGCCGTTGATATTTCTGAATGAGGAATGAACCCGATAATAATCGATAATGAAAAATCATTGTCAACGATTTTCATTATCGATTTAGTTGGTCGCCCGTTGCTAATAATAAACGTCCGTCCGTCCAAAAAAACTCTCCTGTCCTGTCCCGTCTTACTAGACCGCACCGCATGTCCTGTGTAAGGCGCCGCCGTATAACGAGGCACGTCCGCGACGTATGACGCTGCACATCCGCGCCGCCTCTCCTCGCCTCTGACGTCGGCACCCCACTGAACTTCTCAGGCCCACCCGCTGCTGCCTTGAGGGAACAGAGGCAAGAAGCAGCCGTGAGGCGAGCCGAGCTGTGAAAGGTAGAAAACAAGTACCAGTACCCAATACAGTTACAGTACCGTACCTACCATACATGCATTTTATGACAATTCCCCATCCTCCTAACTCCCATCGTTGGTGTTCCTGGGGGAGATGAGGGAATAGTGCCCCATTGGTGTTCCTGGGATGGGGGAATAGTGCCCCATTGGTGTTCCTGAGTGTAAGAGAGCATGCTCTCTTTTTGGCTCGACGAGCTTCCCGACGGGATGCTCGGCGAAAAGTGTACACACGACCGGTTTCCTCGGCAGAATACGTCTCCCATCGAGGTTCTTGCTGGATTCTGCCGAGAAACTCGGTCGTGTGTACGGGGCCTTACACTCAGTTTTTTCATTATTACTGTTAACCACTTAACCCCCGGACCATATTGCTGCCCAATGACCAGAGCACTTTTTGTGATTCTGCGTTGCTTTAACTGACAATTGCGCGGTCGTGCAACATGGCTCCCAAACAAAATTGGCATCCTTTTTTTTTTTCCCCACAAATAGAGCTTTCTTTTGATGGTATTTGATCATCTCTGCGGTTTTTATTTTTTGCGCTATAAACAAAAATAGAGCGACTATTTTGAAAAAAATTCAATATTTTTTACATTTGCTATAATAAATATCCCCCAAAAATATATATAAAAAAAACATATTTTTTTTCGGTTTAGGCCGATACATATTCTTCTATCTATTCTTCGTAAAAAAAAATCGCAATTAGCATTTATTGATTGGTTTGCGCAAAAGTTATAGCGTTTACAAAATGGGGGGTAGTTTTATGGCATTTTTATTAGTATTTTTTTTTTTACTAGTAATGGCGGCGATCAGCGTTTTTTTTTTTTTTTTCAACTAATGCGACCTTATGGCGGACACTTCGGACACTTGACACAATGTTGGGACCATAGGCATTTTTATAGAGATCAGTGCTAGAAAAATGCATTGGATCACTATAAAAATGCCACTGGCAGTAAAGGGGTTAAGACTAGGGCGGGGAAGGGGTTAAGTGTGTTCCTGGGTGTGTTCTAACTGTATGGGGTGGAGGCCTCACTAGGGGAAATCGCTGATCTTCTGTTCATATATTGTATGAACAGAAGATCAGAGTTTCCCCCGCTGACAGGACCGGGAGCTTTGTGTTTACACACAAAGCTCCCGGTCCTCGCTCTGTACCGAGCAATTGCGTGTGCACGGCGGCGATCGTGCCCGCCAGGCACACGCGCGGGACTCGGGGGATAGCGGGGATTAGCGGGCCCCTAGTGGTCGCAAACAAACAGCCGACGTAGAGCTTGCGGGCTCTCGCCCAGGAGAGCCGACCTGCCGCAGTAAAATGACGGCGGCAGGTCGGCAAGCAGTTAAATAAACAAAAAAATTCCACATTACGTTTTTTTAATGATTTTATCCGATTAATCGAAAAAATTATCGGTCGATTAAACCATTATAAAAATAATCGTTAGTTGCAACCCTAGTTCTAAACTTTCTCAACAATATTTGCCACTTTTTCTTTAGCACAGCTTGTTGAACAGTGGTGGTCAGCTTATGTGTAGTATGGGAGGCTTCAACTGGGGCCAAGGAGCCACACATGATCTTCAGTATTTATAATTCTACAGAAATGAAAAATAGGAAATTGAAAGGAAGGCCTCAATAAGAGACCCTCATTTTGGTAGACCGTATAGGTCTGGTACCTCATCCTAATCAATGATATTCAAAATAATGAACCCAAACAAACTAAATATAAGGACTATAACAGTACCCAATTTATGTAAAAAGTGTAAAAAATATATTTACTGTATTTATCGGCGTATAACGCACACTCCCAATTGTGGGTGCGTGTTATACACCAAACAGCTGCCTCGGAGGGTCCTCCTTGTTTCCAAGATGGTCGTTGGTTCTAATGTAATTGAAACTAGGTATCGATAGTCAACTTGTGTGGTGTACACCTAGTGATATACAAGGTATTATATTGGGTAGGTAAAGAGGTTCCCATCATGTCGTTCCTCAGATCAGTGTGGAGTGAGAGAGAGTGTGACCATTTGTAGGAGGAACATTCAATCTTACTCCATGCTGATCTGAGGAATACCTTGTATATCACTAGGTGTACACCACACAAGTGGACTATGGATACCTAGTTCCAATTACATTAGAACCTAACTACCATCTTGGAAACCAGAAGGACCGTCCTGTGGCATTATGTGGGTGAAAATTACCATTTATAGGAGGACCATTCAATGTGTTTGTATTTTGATGTTTTTGACTATTAACTGTGAGTGTTCTTGAAGCATCGGGTTATTTCTTGCGAAACACAAACTGCGTCAAAATTACAGCAACTTGCTGTGTTCTACTATAGGGGAGTCACTAAGAATCTGTATTCAAGGAGTTTGTATATTCAAGGAGTACTAGCTGTGTGTGTGGTGTTTTAAAAAAAAAAAAAAAAAATTCTTGTGTGATTTTTATCATATAATAGTTTTTTTTTTATACTTTTTACATAAATTGGGTACCGTTTTATAGTCCTTTATATTTAGTTTTTGTTGGGGTTCATTATTTTGTAATTCTACAGAAGGCCGTCTGTAGACATTCTTCAGGAGGTGCCAGGTGGCAATTGCGACTAGAATTGGCGACCTGGGGCGGCACAGTTGGGGTACCCTGTCTCCGTGCGCACCCCACCTCACGATTGCGTCGGGCCGCGCCGGCCGGTAATTGAGGCTGCGGCTTTGTGGACTTCTGCAGTCCTATGGTTGCTTTTGGAATCTGGCTCCCTCTTGTGACCGTTGGTATGACGAGACAACCAGCAATGCTAATGGAGCTTCCCTGCCTGTTTCCATCTCCTTCCCTTTACTTAGAAGTTAGAACCCCCAAACAATATATATTTTTTATTCTAACACCCTAGAGAATAAAATGGCGGTTGCAATACTTTCTGTCACACCGTATTTGCGCAGAGGTCTTACAAGCACACTTTTTTTGGGGAAAAAATACATTTTTTTTTTTAATTAAAAAAAAAAAGACTAACTTTAAAGTTAACCCAATTTATTTTATATTGTGAAAGATAATATTACACCGAGTACATTGACACCCAACATGTCACTCTTCAAAATTGCGTCCGCCGCTCGTGGAATGGCGACAAACTTGGCCTTTAAAATCTCCATAGGCAACGTTTAAAAAATTCTACAGGTTGCATGTTTTCAGTTAGAGAAGGTCTAGGGCTAAAATTATTGCTCTCGCTCTACCAATCGCGGCGATACCTCCCATGTGTGGTTTGAACACCGCTTTCATATGCGGGCGCTACTCACGTATGCGTTCGCTTCTGCACGCGAGCTCGGTGGAACAGGGCGCATTCCTGGCTCCTAACTTTTTTAGCTGGCTCCTGGATTCCAAGCAAATATGTCAAGCCATGGCTAAGAGGCTGCAGGACACGCTACATGTGTGGTTGGAGAGTCATGCTGTAGGACTGACTGCAAACCTATCACAAGAGAATGCTAGAGATCACCGCTATTGCAAATCAATGCTCCAACCCCATTTACTTGCTGCTGGGGTCTGAGGGCTGTACAGGGAGTACCAAAGAGCTGCATGGTGGGCAGCAGACTGTTGGCACGTCGGTGACTTTTTCTTTCTTCTGTTCCAGTAATGCTTGAAGCTGCAGCTGAAAATGTGTTGCAACAAGATTTTTGTCATGCTGTGAAAATTGGAATCAAACAAACAAATCAAATCATTAATGGTATACAACAGCTAACCAAAGAACACGGAAAAGAAAAGCGATTTGTACAGAAGATGTTCAAACCTAATGAAGAAATTAGTGACACTGCAAGAAGGTGCGTTTGAAACCAATAATGAGAAAATATAATATAAGTATTCTGTCTTCGCTGAATTCACCTTTTTGACCACCTTGTGGTTTGCCTGGCTGTTATGTTGATGCAAAGCCTTCAGTTCTTTCTTGGTCTCACACATTGAACAAGAATACAGATAGGAGTCCTTCCTTTCATGAGGCTTGGGCGGCTAAATGACCTGAGACCAATGACAGCCAGAAACATAGTGGGGTTGATTTACTAAAACTAGAGTGCAAAATCTGGTGCAGCTGTGCATGGTAGCCAATCAGCTTCTAACTTCAGCTTCTTCAATTGAGACTGGGTTCACACTACACTACACGACTTTCATCCTACTTTGCTCTGCGACATTTGTCCTACATTGATCCTACATTGGTCCTACATCCATCCTACTTTCATGAACAGGATACTACTTTGGTCCTACATGGGATAGACTGACTTGTTCTTTGACCAATCAAAACATTCCCAGAGTGAGATATATTCCTTTTTACTGGTGCTGTAATCACATGTCAGATGGCAAAAGTCGGATGGTTAGGACAAGGCTCCTACTTTGGTCCTACTTCAATGATATTCAATGGGCTGACGTAGGATCAATGTAGGACCAAAGTAGTACAGGACTGACTTGTGTAGGACCAGTTAAGACAGCTCTCATAGGGAAACCTTGATTTTCACACGTCATGCTACATGAGCTCCCAATGTAGGAGCGTTGTCGGAACAAGTGTGAACCCAGCCTCAAGGGGTTGTAAAGGTACAATCTTTTATTTTATTTTTTCCTTAAATAGCTTCCTTTATCTTAGTGCAGTCCTCTTTCACTTACCTCATCCTTCCATTTTGCTTTTAAATGTCTGCATTTCTTCTGAGAAATCCTCACTTCCTGTTCATCTGTCTGTAACTCCACACAGTAATGCAAGGCTTTCTTCCTGGTGTGGCGTGTCGTGCTCACCCCCTTTTCTTGGGCTACAGGAGAGTCAGGATGGCCACTAACACACAGCTCCTTTATCTGCAATATAGAGAGCATCCTGACTCTCCTGTTGTCCAAGTGAGGGGGTGAGCACGACACTCCACACCAGGGAGAAAGCCTTGCATTACGGTGTGTAGTTACAGACAGAAAAACAGGAAGTGAGGATTTCTTAGAATAAATAAGGACATTTAAAAGCACAATCGAAGGATGAGGTAAGTGAAGGAGGACTGCACTAAGGTAAAGGAAGCTATTTAGGGGGGGAAAAATTGTGCCTTTACAACCCATTTTAGGCTTTGATAACAAAATCTGTAAGTTGATTGGTTTTTATGCAGAGCTGCACCAGATTTTGCATTCTCCAGCATTAGTATGCTGTTGGTGCAATATACATCCTGTATAATAGTCAGAGGGTCATCAACTATGGCAGCCTATAGGTACAAGTGTTTGTAATACCAAAAAAAGTGTGCGTGTGTGTGTGTGTGTATATATATTATATATTTATATAATGTGTGTGTGTGTGTGTGTGTGTGTGTGTATATATATGTGTGTATATATACAGTGCGGAAAATAAGTATTTGAACACCCTGCTATTTTGCAAGTTCTCCCACTTGGAAATCATGGAGGGGTCTGAAATTGTTATCATAGGTGCATGTCCACTGTGAGAGACATAATCAAAAAAAATATTCCAGAAATCACAATGTATGATTTTTTTAACTATTTATTTGTATGATACAGCTGCAAAGAAGTATTTGAACACCTGAGAAAATCAATGTTAATATTTGGTACAGTAGCCTTTGTTTGCAATTACAGAGGTCAAACGTTTCTTGTAGTTTTTCACCAGGTTTGCACACACTGGAGGAGGGATTTTGGCCCACTCCTCCACACAGATCTTCTCTAGATCAGTCAGGTTTCTGGGCTGTCGCTGAGAAACACGGAGTTTAAGCTCCCTCCAAAGATTCTCTATTGGGTTTAGGTCTGGAGACTGGCTAGGCCACGCCAGAACCTTGATATGCTTCTTACAGAGCCACTCCTTGGTTATCCTGGCTGTGTGCTTCGGGTCATTGTCATGTTGGAAGACCCAGCCTCGACCCATCTTCAAAGCTCTAATTGAGGGAAGGAGGTTGTTGCCCAAAATCTCGCAATACATGGCCCCGGTCATCCTCTCCTTAATACAGTGCAGTCGCCCTGTCCCATGTGCAGAAAAACACCCCCAAAGCATGATGCTACCACCCCCATGCTTCACAGTAGGGATGGTGTTCTTGGGATGGTACTCATCATTCTTCTTCCTCCAAACACGGTTAGTGGAATTATGACCAGAAAGTTCTATTTTGGTCTCATCTGACCACATGACTTTCTCCCATGACTCCTTTGGATCATCCAAATGGTCATTGGCAAACTTAAGACGGGCCTTGACATGTGCTGGTTTAAGCAGGGGAACCTTCCGTGCCATGCATGATTTCAAACCATGACGTCTTAGTGTATTACCAACAGTAACCTTGGAAACGGTGGTCCCAGCTCTTTTCAGGTCATTGACCAGCTCCTCCCGTGTAGTCCTGGGCTGATTTCTCACCTTTCTTAGGATCATTGAAACCCCACGAGGTGAGATTTTGCATGGAGCCCCAGTCCGAGGGAGATTGACAGTCATGTTTAGCTTCTTCCATTTTCTAATGATTGCTCCAACAGTGGACCTTTTTTCACCAAGCTGCTTGGCAATTTCCCCGTAGCCCTTTCCAGCCTTGTGGAGGTGTACAATTTTGTCTCTAGTGTCTTTGGACAGCTCTTTGGTCTTGGCCATGTTAGTAGTTGGATTCTTACTGATTGTATGGGGTGGACAGGTGTCTTTATGCAGCTAATGACCTCAAACAGGTGCATCTAATTTAGGATAATAAATGGAGTGGAGGTGGACATTTTAAAGGCAGACTAACAGGTCTTTGAGGGTCAGAATTCTAGCTGATAGACAGGTGTTCAAATACTTCTTTGCAGCTGTATCATACAAATAAATAGTTAAAAAATCATACATTGTGATTTCTGGATTATTTTTTTTTGATTATGTCTCTCACAGTGGACATGCACCTACGATAACAATTTCAGACCCCTCCATGATTTCCAAGTGGGAGAACTTGCAAAATAGCAGGGTGTTCAAATACTTATTTTCCGCACTGTGTATATATATATATATCTCTATATCTCTATATCTCTATCTTCACAAAAGCGAGTACACCCCCTAACGTCTTTGTAAACATTTTATATCTTTTCATGTGACAACACTGAAGAAATGACACTTTGCTACAATGTAAAGTAGTGAGTGTACAGCTTGTATAACAGTGTAAATTTGCTGTCCCCTCAAAATAACTCAACACAGCCATTAATGTCTAAACCGGTGGCAACAGAAGTGAGTACAACGCTAAGTGAAAATGTAATAACCCTCTTGGGCATGGAGTTCACCAGAGCATCACAGATTGCCACTGGAGTCCTCTTCCACTCCTCTATTATTATTATTATTATTATTCAGGATTTATATAGCGCCAAACAGTTTGCGCATCGCTTTACAACATCAGAGAAGACAGTACAGTTACAATACAATTTAATACAGGAAGGATCAGAGGGCCCTGCTCGTTGGAGCTTACAGTCTAGAAGGGAAGGTCACGTGGAACAAAGGGTAGTAGCTGTGGGGGGTGATCAGATGGAAAAATGATGACATCACTGAGCTGGTGGATGTTGGAGACCTTGCACTCCTCCACTTTCCATTGGAGGATGCCCCACAGAAGCGCAATAGGGTTTAGGTCTGGAGACATGCTTGGCCAGTCCATCACCTTTACACTCGGCTTCTTTAGCAAGGCAGTGATCCTCTTGGAGGAGGTGTGTTTGGGGTCGTTATGTTGGCATACTCCCCTGCGGCCCCGTCTCCGAAGGGAGGGGATCATGCTCTGCTTCAGTATGTCACAGTACATGGCATTCATGGTTCCCTCAATGAAATGTAACTCCCCAGTGCCAGCAGCACTCATGCAGCCCCAGACCATGACACTCCCACCACCATGCTTGACTGTAGGCAAGACACACTTGTCATTGTACTCCTCACCTGGTTGCCGCCACACAGACTTAACACCATCTGAACCAGTTCCAGTAATCCATGTCCTTAGTCTGCTTGTCTTCAGCAAATTGTTTGCGGCCTTTTTTGTGCATCATCTTTAGAAGAGGCTTCCTTCTGGGATGACAGCCATGCAGACCAATTTGATGCAGTTTGGTGTGGCGTATGGTCTGAGCATCGACAAGCCGACCCCCCCCCCCCCCCCCCCCCCCCCCCAACCCTTCAACCTTTGCAGCAATACTGGCAGCACTCATACCTATGGATATGAAGCTGAGCATGTGCACTCAAATTCTTTGGTCGACCATGGTGAGGCCTGTTCTGAGTGGAATCTGTCCTGTTAAACTGCTTTATGATATTGTACACAGTGCTGCAGCTCAGTTTCAGGGTCTTGGCAATCTCCTTATAGCCTAGGCCATCTTCGTGTAGAACAGGGATCCTCAAACTACGGCCCTCCAGCTGTTGTAAAACTACACATCCCATGGGGCATTGTAACACAATGACATTCACAGGCATGATGGGAATTGTAGTTCCTGAACAACACCCATGGTGTAGAGCAACAATTTCCTTTTTTAAGATCTTCAGAAAGTTCTTTGCCATGAGGTGCCATGTTGAACTTCCAGTGGCCTGTATTAGAGACAGAGCGATAACACCAAATTTTACACACCTGCTCCCCATTTACACCTGAGACCTTGTAACACTAACGAGTCGCATGACACTGGGGAGGGAAAATTGCTAATTGGGACCTATTTGGACATTTTCACTAAGGGGTGTACTCACTTTTGTTGCCAGCAGTTTAGACATTAATGGCTGTGTTCAGTTATTTTAAAATGGATGTTCAGTTTACAATTCTGCATTAATTCCTGGCATGTCACAATATACAGTAACTGTATAATTAAGGTAAAAAAAAATCTATACCCTTATTTAAAAAATAAGTTCTTGAGTGTCAGTCAAGTGACTTTGCCAAGGCTGAGATAGGGTAGTCATGTTGCTTTAGGCAAGAAGAAGAATTTTCTTAGTCTCCTCTCCCCCAGTGATCAGAATACAAGACAATTTTTGCAAAAAATATAAAAAAATTCTTGGCTCCCAATCCAGTAAAAAAAAAAAAAAATCTTATTTAGCTCTTCAGATTAAAATGTTTAAGACCTACTATAAGATGCTTGTATTCATTATCTGCTTTGTTTTTGCTCTCATTCATCAAAATGCTCATCCATTGTTTAGGGAGTTTTTATAAATCTCTGTGGAATGGGGCTAAGCTTTTCCCTTTTGCTTAAATGATAAAGTTCACCTTTGGGAACATGTTAGACATCCCACCCTCTCTCCATGTGACAGCAGTAGTGGGGGAAGTCCCCTGTACTAGCTGTCATTATTTTTATTTTATTTATGGCCAGGTCACACCAGATGCAGTTCCGTACAGTTTTGTGTGCATTTTTTCTGCACATGCATGCACAGTGTTTGCCCGTGTATTACAGTGGCTCTAGTTCACACCATGCAGTCAGTTTCTGGTGCAGAAACTGACCGGAAATTGACTGCATGGTGTGAACTAGAGCCATTGGAATACATGAAAAACACACTGCATGCATTTTGTGCAGAAAAAAAGCAAACGGAACTGCGTCTGGTTTGAACTGGCCCTTAAGGTGTGCGGGGCTTCGCTCACTTGGCAGGGTCATTCATTTAGGGTTCTGTGGATAAACTAAACTAAACTACAAGTACTGATATCCTTTTGTGGATGTTGACTTATAGTTCTCAATGAGCTACCAGGGTGCTTGAGTGATGTGGTCAGGGCCGGCCTTTGGGGTGTGCGAGCTGTGCGACGCACAGGGTGCCATGAGCAATGGGCGCCGTGTGGCCAGAGGTGTACTAAGTGGGGGGTGGGCTGCACTGGGGTGCCACACACTAGGGGGAGTCAGGCCGGCGCCCCCCCCCCTTGACTTAAGCAGTGACAGCGCCACTCCGTGACTTTAGGCAGCGCCGCCGCAAATGAGAGCTGCAGGAATACTCCAGGCACAGGCAGATACTACGATACAAAGGGGGGGGGGGGGTGCGGGGTGACATCACTGCACCATCCATCTCCTCTCACGGCCGCGGCTGAGCTGTCCCGATTAGCGGTGTTCGGCACTTCTCACAGAACACCTGATGTCACACAGGCACAGCCGAGTAAGGCCGCCGCCTCCCCCTCCTCTCTGTTTATGTACAGAGGGGGAGGGGACCTTCTGTGCATGTGCTTCCGCATGCTGATCTGAGGTACTGAATGGGAGGCGGGTTTGTACTGAGGGAGTCTGCACTGGGGAGGGTATACCCTGGGGGGGGGGGGGGAGTTTGCACTGAGGGGGAGTTTGCACTGAGGGGGGGTGTGAACTGAAGGGTGTCTGTGTAACATGCAGGGGGTCCAGAGCTGTGGTGGGCTGTGTATAATATAAAGGGGTCCAGGGGTGCTGGGTGCTGTAGCAAAGCAGTGGGCGTGTTTTATTTTAATGACCCGTGACCCCATGCACGCGCAATGCCTACGACGTGTGAACGTAACCTACGCCCAGCCCTATTCACGTACTACGTAAACCGCATAAACGACGTAAAATTTGACGGCGTCGTTCCCTGGCCCATACCTTTAGCATTAGCTGCACCTCATATAGCAAGGGTAACTTTACGCCGGATGTAAGCTTTACGCAAAGCGCATATATGAAGCGGCCGGGCACATCTACGTTCAAGAATTGGCGTAACTTGCACACTTGCACACTTATAATGGGAACGCCGAATGCGTCCAGCGTAACTATGCGCCCACGATATGCCGACGTAGGCAAGTTACGTCAGATGGCTGAAGCCATGTTTTTTGGCATATCTCGCTATGTGACGGCGCACATTTTAAAACTACGGCGGCGTATCTGGAGATGCACCCACGTAACTCCTTTGTGAATCCGGGCCCCAGAGTTTTTCTTTCTTCTTTCTTTTCTTTCTTTTCTTTCTTTTCTTTCTTTTCTTTCTTTTCTTTCTTTTCTTTCTTTTCTTTCTTTCTTTCTTTCATTTTTTTCTTTCTTTCCTTTCTTTATTTCTTTCCTTTCTTTCTTCCTTCCTTCCTTCCTTCCTTCCTTCCTTCCTTCCTTCCTTCCTTCCTTCCTTCCTTCTTCTTCTACCACCTAGATCATGGGTCTTCAAACTACGGCCCTCCAGTTGTTCAGGAACTACAATTCCCGTCATGTCTGTGAATGTCAGTGTGTTACAATGCCTCATGGGATCTGTAGTTCTACAACAACTGGAGGGCCGTAGTTTGAGGATCCCTGACCTAGATGGTGCTATTGGCTGCACATCCTTTTTATATAGCCGTGTTTCTCAACTCCAGTCCTCAAGGCGCCCCAACAGGTCAGGTTTTCAGGATTTCCCTCACATGAAACGGCTGTGGTAATTACTAAGGGCTCTTTCACACTGGTGAGTTTTTGCGGTAAAAATACCGCTATTAAAACGCTCCCCATGCCCCTCTCCATTGTAAAACGCGGCACCGAGATTTTGCGTTTTTACTGCGTTTTTTTATTCATTTCAATGGAGGGGGGCATGGGGGGCGTTTTAATAGCGCTATTTTTTCCGCGAAAACGTGGGAAAAACGCACCAGTGTGAAAGGGCCCTAAGGCAGTAAAACTGATCAAATCACCTGTACAAAATAATGGAAAACCTAAAAAAAATTACCCGTTGTGACACCTTGAGGACGAGCTGAGGAAACACTGTTTATATAGTACATAATTATATTTTCTTGTTTTCTTGTCAATGTAATCTAGTTTGTTTAACCACCTCAATACCGGGCACTTTTGCACCTTCCTGCCCATGCCAATATTCAGCTTTCAGTGCTTTCACTTTTTAAATTACTAAATTTTAGCGGATGTAAACAAAGCCGGGGGGGAGGATGGATGAAAAGGCCTAAACAGTTTGTTAATCGATAAAATATTGAGCAGTTAAAAAATAAATGTGCCTGCCATATTCTCTACAATGTAAGGCGGTTGGGGTGTTTTTTTGTTTTTTTTTTCTAACGTTATAAAGTTTGTGCTTTGTATTTTCTTTTTTCAGGCTTGCATCTGAGAAAATTCATGCAGTGTTTTCTGATTATACCCACGACAAAGTAAGCAAAGTTTTAAAAACAAGCTTTTTTAAGGGTTTATTTTAAAAGTTGTTGTGGATTTGCATCTGTAAGGCTGCATTCACACTTGGGTGTTCTTGTTTTGCGGGCTTAAACGCCGCAATTCTGCCCGCATTTCGAACCTCTCTGCTTAAGGGACAAAACCGCACAATGCGCATGTGGACCCTCCATTTACCTCCAAGTAGTGGAATTGCATCCTACCTCCAATATGATCCGCTAAAAACTATAGTGGGCTGTGCATATGCAGAGCAGACATGGACATGCCACCCACCCGCTCCGCACATTGTGGTCCACGACCGGTTACCAAGTCGCTTCAGGGGCCCTCGCTCTTCAAAAGGTTGGGCACCCCTGCTTTAGAACAATAAAAGGTAGGAATCTACCAAAGTTTGTTAAAATCCTTGTAATGTACAAAGATCACCCAGAGGGGAATATTTTCTTCTCTACAAAAGTGGAGTTACTCTTTAAAGTTTAGTTCCACTTAAAGTTTAGGCCGGTTATATTTTTACTATGTCAATGTATGTTTTATCTTTCTCTTTAGATCTCTAGAGATGAAGCTGTGAACAAGATCAGACTTGAAACAGAAGAAGTTCTAAGAGGTATAACTAGATCAGCAAATGTTCTTGAATTGAGGCATTCCCTGACACCCACCACTGACCGATCAAGTTTTTAGTACTGTACATCCAGATAGGAGAGTAGCTTTATTGGTTTCATTGAAGTTTAAACAGGTCCATAGGTGATGTGCTGTAATTTGTTTAAAGCTTTATTCCAGGAATTCAGCTCCTCTGTAAAAAAGTGAAAGCACACTATGATTTAAGTCCAAGGAGGTCCATGATCTCGCTGGGGCTTATCTCCTATTATGTACATTTGACAGTTTTATTATACTCTCGAAAGAAAGCCATTGCTGTATTTTTCATGAGCCCAATGCTGATTATTCAGCCCCTCCCCTCCTTCTGCCCAATCGCATAGGTCTTTATATTATGTGAACTCATTCACAAAATACAAAGGCTTCATGGAATGGGCAGCAGAAATGAGGGACAGGCATAGCTGCTCTGTGTGCCGCTCTCTCTCCTTTCTCACAGCCTCCAGGAGAGAGAGAGCTCTGCTGTGGCAAAGCCCTAAACCTAGTGCTCTCTGTCTGATGTAAATAATAGTGATAAGTTCAGTAGATTTCATGCACCTTCTTGGATTAACTTAAGTTTGCCTGCACTTTTTACAGAGTCACTGAATTCCTGGAATTTAGCTTTAATGGAACCCATTAAGAAAACATGTAGCTACTGTTGTGAAAATGCTTAAAAATGCTAAGTACCTGGCTGGTAACATGGAAGCCTGTCTCTCGCATGCATAATCCCTTTTTCCTCCCATTTCACTATTAAAAAAAAAAAAGGCTTCGGTTCACACCTATGCGTTTTTTTATTTAATTTTTTTTATTATTCTTATTGCTTTATGCGGAAACACACTAAAGTCCATTTAACATGGTTTCCTAAGGGGAAATATTTTTTTTTTTTTCTTTAAGCAAACCTATGCATTTTTGGTTCAATAGACTTCAACGGAGAAGCGGCATAAGGCCTCTTGCACATGATACTTCTGTTTGAGCAGCTACCTTTCCCATTTCATCTCTTAGTATAGCACATAAGAGAATGGTTCCACCCACCTAAAACAGGAATCGCATCATCCACAATCGAATAAAAACAGCACAGCCATCTATTGTCCTCCAGTATTTGTTTCCTTCGGCCTAGCAGGAACATCTAAATGGTTTGTTAGGTTTTCCTCGGGCCTTCGTGCTAGTTGTAGGAGCCTTCCTGTATATGCTTCCCCATAATTCTGCGACAGTGGACTTGGAGGGGTCGCATGTCTAGGGTTTTCTAGGCTGCTTTTGTAAGTATCCTAGCTGTGGGACCTTCCCTCCCCATAACCTTCTTGGTTTTCCCCAAGGTTCCTTCTCCGCCAGAGAAGCAGCTATTCCCGTGGGCACTGAGACTCTAGTGGATCCCCTCCCTTGCTTGTATTTAGTCAAGTTCCATGTCCTCAGTTGCTGACTGAGCTCCTGATGTTGGCAGCTGATTGATATGGATGGATCGTGGCTCCAAGGTAGGTTGATTAGTTTTTGTCTATAGCTCTTCTTCCTACCATCCCCATACTGTTGGGAGGCACAGTGTGGGGTTACCCTTAGGAGAAGCTCCTCTTTTTGGGTATTGGTAGCTATAGGTGTTTGCATGCCTCCTACAAGGACATGGTGAATGTGCTTTCTGTTCTGTCCACCATTTAGTGTGGTCATTTTTGAGGCAGAGGCCCTAAAACGTGTCCATCTGCAGAGATGGCAAAAATCCGATTAGCGTATCAGATTATTTGGGGTTAATTCAAGGCACTTTAAACGATGGCAGGTGTGTACTGACTCCTATTTGTGATTGCTTAATTCTGAACACGGCTACATCCCCAGTTATAAGAGGGTGTGCACACTTATGCAACCACATTATTATTATTTTTTTTGTTTACCCTAAAAAAAATGTCAGTTTTGTTCTTCAATTGAGTTTATAGGTCACATTAAAGTTGGAAAAAAATTATATATATCTATATAGATATATATCTATATAGATATATATCTATATAGATATATATCTATATAGATATATAGATATATAGATATATAGATAATCTATATCTCTATCCACTGTACGCACCCAAGAAAAGTATATACCGTATTTATCGGGGTATTGCGCGCACTCCCAACCTAGAAGGGAAAATCCTAAAAAAAAAAAAAAGAATATACTTGGCTTTAGATGCCCCTCGTTGGTGTCTTGCCCGGCGTCCATCCGCGGCCTTGTCTGGTCCGGCGTCCATCTGCGGCCTCGGTGGTGTCCTCCTCGCTTCTCCTGCGCTGTCTCCGAGTCTAATCCCCGCTTCCCGCGCTTAGTTTGAATGCCCCTGCCGACATATACCGAGCGCAGTACACTTGGGCACGCTCAGGTTCTCACACATAGAGGCTAGGAGCGTGACCGCGAGTGAAGCCGAGCCTGGCCGAATGTACCTGAGTGTACTGCGCTCGGTATATGTCGGCGGAGACGTTCAAACTAAGCGCGGGTATTGGCGTATATCGCGCACCCACGATTTTCCCCTTATTTTAAGGGGAAAAAAGTGCGCCGTATACGCCGATAAATACGGTACATTTCAACAGTTTATACCTGGCCTTTAAAAAAAAAAAACATATTGAATTATGGCAAACATGTGTATTATGTTTTCTCTAAAGATGTCTGTAGTCGCACCATTGACGCCATCATGTTGATTGCCGTTCATGCGGTTTATGCAGATAAGCAATTTTACCTCAAACAAGATGGCGCTCTCCCTACCATCTCAATGACATGCTGCCATTGGATAGGACGTAGAGGTGCTGTTGAATTCTCTCCATGTTCTCTGTATTTAACACCCCTCTACTTCTATCTGTGGAAAACACTAAGGCTTTCCGTTCACACCTAGGTGTTTCCGGATCTTTCGTGGAATCGCCGCAAAACGTTGGACATGCTTGCGATCCTGTTACTTTCAATGGCACCTCAATCGTGGCGTGATTTTGCCACGATGGCCACCTGACAAATTGCAGCAAAATCACGGGATGCCTGTCGCCCAAAAGAAATTCTGGTGTTCATCAGCGCACATCGGTGACGGAGAATAATTATTTACAACGTTTTATACAGAAAAAAAAATTTCCAGTCTTTTTTAGTTTTGTTTTGCAAACAAAAAAACCCAGTGGTGATTAAATACCACCAAAAGAAAGTGCTATCTGTATCAAAAAAATGTTTTCTATAAAAAATGCTTTTGTACAGTGTTGCTGGACCGTGCAATTGTCCTTTGAAGTGTGACAGTGGAAAATTGGCCTGGGCAGGAAGGGGGTGAAAGTGCCCGGTGGGCAAGTGTTAATGCGAATCTCAATTACTGCAAGGTTTACAAGCAGCCAGTATCCCTGTGTTTTTGTTTTGTAGACAAATTCCCAGACGCGGATCCATTTGAAATAATGGAGTCTTTTAGTGTTGTGTCCAAAGACGTTTTCCGAAGCAAAGTTTTGAATGAATACAGAAGGTATTGTGCCTGAATTCTATAAGCTCTCCATTCATACAGATAACAAATATCGCCTTGTAATATTCCCTCTCCCTTTTTCAATGAAAGGTGTGATGGCCGAGACCTTACATCACTCCGAAATATCAGCTGTGAAGTGGATCTTTTTAAACCTCTCCATGGCTCTGCGTTATTCCAGCGTGGCCAAACCCAGGTACCAGTATAACTCCTTTTGTTTGCCAGGTTTGTTCCTTTTCTTGGACGGATACATTATGTGCACAGTACAGTGTGTACAACCCATTTACCAAGGTGCCTGGAACAAGAACAGGGGAGGAAATTAAATGCCAGGAGTATGGCAAAAAATGAAAAACTTTCCAAACTTGTTTTCTACCATTAAAAAAAAAAATGATAGATCCTTTTCCCTTTAAAGCATGTTTTACAGCAGAGTGCTTATGCTGTGTAATTTTGGCCCCCTGTAACACCTAAAATATCTGGCTGATCCTGCCTGGCTATACCTTTCCACGTTTTTTTATGGCTGATGAGCCCTGACCCCGTGGTCACTTTATGTGCCTCTGTCATCCGCAGCCCTTCTCTGTTCTCTCCCTCCTCCCCTCCCTGCCTGTCTGCTCATGACAGTGCCCGCTCCTTCCTCTCCTGCTGCTGCTTTAACTGTAATATATTCATTTCATCCCCTCTGTTATATAACAATGTGTCCCAGTGTCTGATCTACATAAAAAAAAAATGCAGATTATACCTTTTTTATTTCAGAGCGTCTCCTTGGCTCTCTCTCTCCTCTCCAGCTGACGTCAACGGGAGTGACGTGAGCGCTGGCAGATGCTGATACAAGTTGTAATCTGCATTATTTTTCTTTATATAGATCGGACACCTATATTATTTTGTAATGGAGGGGAGGGCATGAATAGATTATAGTGGCTTAACAACCACTTTAATACATTTTCTTTATCGTACATCACGGTACACAGAGCGCATAGCCATTACACTTGGGTTATATGGGTACCTTCAGGTGTGGACACTGGTGTAATCAATTTCACAGGAAGTTTCCTCCCTATATAACCCCCTCCCACTGGGAGTGCTTCAGTTTTTTCGCCAGTGTCTTAGGTGTTGGTCACGTCTAGCTGTCCCTCAGAGGTCTCGGGACCCAGGATAGCTAGCCGGATCCGTCCGAAGTGCTTCAAAGCCAAGGTGTACGGTACCCGGGCCCTGCTGGAGTGGGGTTTTGCCTATAATGCCTCTCCTTGGAGGGCTGGATTCTGGGCTCCAGTGCCTTAGTCTCTTCCAAGAACTAAACGCTACTGATGCCAGGATGCTATATAGGTCCAGCGGTGTTGGTTCCTTAACACAGGACCCCGGTCCCTGAAGGTCCAAGACAATACCCACGGAGATGGGGGAAGGCTGGGCCTCTTGCATTTTGCAATACCCTGCGGCGTGGAGCAGGTAAGAGGGAACCTGCGGGACTTGGTTCGACAGTAGGTATCCCCCTGGGGGTTCTGGGTTGGCTAATGGTATGCTTGTGCATCAGCCACTATCTCCACTATGTCTTTTGAGGCAGGATGGGATGTACTAATGTTTACCCAGATAACATGTAGATAGATATATATGCTTTTAAAGATATGTATTTTGCTACTCCCCCCAGATTTGCCTGTTAGCATGATACTGCAGCCCCACGTGTATAAAGAGGAAGTGCTGACAAAACTCCTGTTTCCTAGGAAGCCTAGGGGGACAGCTTCCTCTATGTGTGCACTACAAAGATTAGTGGCTTACCGGGTGTCTGTGTTACTAGCGCTGGTCCGGGCTTCTCCTCTGCTCTCTGCTTCCTCCATGTTGGTTTCAGCGTGGGGGGGGTGGGGGCGCGCACGCGCGCGTGCGCGCCGCCTTTTACAGCGTCAGCGTGCGTGGGGGGGGCGGGCCAGCAGCGTCAGGTCTCAGATAAAGCAAAAAAGCATTTCCTGGCTGGTCATTCCCTCCTGAGAGCAGTGGAGAGTGAGGACATAGAGCGCGCAGCTGAGCCAGTTCTGGCTAACAGTGACACCCAGTGGTGGTTTGTGGATCTTCAGGTCTGGACTTAAGTCCACACTGACCAGAAAAAAAAAAAAAAAAAGTTTTTTTTCTTGAAGGGACTCGGCCTTAGATCTGGCAGTATCTGAGTCGGTGCAACCTTGGACTCCAGCTAACGGGCATTGGTGTGGCAATACTCACAGGACTTTCCTCGGTATTGCCGCCTTCTCAGGCGTATGAAAATTTAGATTTTTTTTTACCATAGCCTGTCATTATTAATGTTTCACTTCTAGCTACAACAGTTGGGTGTTGGCTGTAGGGGTGTCTCAAGGTTGTGCAATGGCTCCCAAGGGATCAGGACCAGCTAAGGCTGCAAAAGGTGCCAAAAAAGTAACGGGGTCAGAGGATTTGGGCCAGGCTCCAGTGGTCCCACCCTCACCAGATAGACCACCGAACAGCATTGTGCAGGAGCCATTGAGGGTGCTAGGGGCAGAGGCGGCCCCAATCAACCCATTCCCGTTTATGTTACGGAAGAAATGCTAGAATCCACCCTGGGTGGGCTAGAGAAAAGGTTAACTGCTTTAATTGCCCGCTCTTTGCCGGGTGGCAAACGGGCTAGATCCCCGTCACCTAGAACGGTGTGTTCGGATGCAGAGGTCCTCTCTTCGGAGGAATTGGACCCACAGGGGGATCAAGCGGACCTGAGTCCTGACGGGTCAGACATTGAAGATTCCACTATAGATGAAAGTTTTTCGGCTTCTCAAGCAGAGAGTCTGTGGATCCAGTCTCTGACGGATATGGTTCGCACTGCTTTTAAACTTCCAGTGTCGGAACAATTAGCCCCCGCGGTATCCTCTTTAGGTTTCTTGAAGGCACCATTGAGTGGTGCGTCTTTCCCGGTTCACCCCCTTCTGGAGAGCGTGATTTTTCAGGATTGGGCTCGACCTGATAGGATTTTTATCCCTCCTAAAAGGTTCACCATTCTCTATCCTATGGAAGAAGAATTTGCAAAGAAATGGGCACTCCCTATCGTGGACGCAGCCATTTCCTGCGTAAATAAATCCCTGACCTGTCCGGTGGAAAATGTCCAGGTGTTTAAAGATCCAGTCGACAAAAAAGTTGGAGACCCTACTGAAGGCTTCTTTTACCACAGTAGGTGCCGTGGTTCAGCCAGCAGTGGCAGCCATTGGCGTTTGTCAGGCTTTAAAGGATCAGACTAAACAGATATTAAGGGACATACCGGCTCAGCAAGCTCGTGAATTGGCTGACCTCCCAAGAGCTCTCTGCTTTGCAGTAGATGCTATTAAGGACTCCGTTCAACAGGCGTCCCGTTTATCTCTGCTGTTGGTTCATATGCGTCGCCTTTTGTGGCTAAAAAACTGGTCAGCAGAGGCACCCTGCAAAAAGCTTTTAGCAGGATTTCCCTTTCATGGTGGGAGACTATTCGGTGAAGACCTAGATAAATATATCCAGACCATATCAAGTGGTAAAAGTTCTTTCTTGCCTGTCAAGAAAAGATCGCGTGGGCCCGCATTTAAGCGACAGGCCTTCGTAGGCTCGGCCCCTTCAACTTCCCGTCAGTATCGACGGCCTCCCGGGCGTTCAGCATTTAATAGCCGCCCACAAGGACAAGCCACGACAGGCAAGAGGCCATGGTCTCGCAAGCCGGTTAAACCAGTCCTCAAGTCAGATTCATGAAGGGGCGCCCCCACTCTCTTGGGTGGGGGGAAGGCTTCGGTTTTTCTCCGAAGTGTGGAAGGCCAGAATTCCCGACTCTTGGGTAAGATCCGTGGTAACCACGGGCTACAAGCTAGAGTTTCGGGAAGTCCCCCCAAATCATTTTCAGGGGTCAAGTCTTCCAAGCGACCCATTAAAGAGGGCCTCTCTTGTAAAAGCATTGGATCGTCTCTTGCTCCAAGGGGTAATTGTAGAAGTACCAACCCAGGAATGGGGTCTGGGATTCTACTCCAACCTTTTCATAATACCAAAGCCCAATGGCGACGTCAGGCCTATCTTGGACCTCAAACGCCTAAATCGCTTTCTAAACATTCAGACCTTTCGTATGGAGTCCATACGTTCGGTGGCAGCCAGCCTACATCAAGACGACTTGCTAGCATCTATAGACATAAAAGATGCGTATCTGCACGTGCCGATCTACCCGGCACATCACAGGTTTCTTCGTTTTATGATAGATCACCGCCATTACCAGTTCGTAGCCCTCCCTTTCGGGTTGGCAACAGCTCCGCGGGTATTCACAAAGGTGTTAGCCCCGGTGCTAGCCGTCCTAAGGACAGAAGGCATTTTAGTCTTGGCATACTTGGACGATCTTCTGGTTATCGACAGCTCAGCTTCCAACCTCAATCAGGCAGTAGGTCGCACAGTTCAGCATCTAGAGGAATTCGGGTGGATTGTAAACCTAGAAAAATCGGTATTGAAACCCACAAAGCAGTTGGAATATCTAGGCCTTCGGCTAGATACAGACTGCCAGAGGATAATTTTACCTCAAGCAAAGATCAGATCAATAGCTCAAGCAGTTCAAGTGATCTTAGGCAAGAAGAGGCCGACTATTCGCCTATGTATGCGACTGCTGGGGAAGATGGTGGCCGCCTTCGAGGCTGTGCCCTACGCCCAGATCCATACCAGATATCTTCAGGCAGCCATTCTCTCTGCATGAAACAAGTCCATTCAGGCGTTAGATCGTCCGTTAGTGCTCTCCACGAAGGTCCGGCGCAGCCTGTCTTGGTGGCTGGTCTCTCAAAATTTGTCAAAAGGGAAATCCTTTTGCCCCATCACGTGGAAGATAGTATCCACGGATGCCAGCCTGTCAGGTTGGGGGGCAGTTCTAGAAGAACAGACCCAGCAAGGGCAGTGGTCGGAGGCAGAAAAACTGCTTCCCATCAATATCTTGGAGATCAGAGCTGCTCGGCTGGCCCTGATCGCCTGGACTCTCCCCCTTCAGGGTCTGCCAGGAAGGATACAGTCCGACAACGCCACTGCGGTGGCATACATAAACCACCAGGGGGGCACGAACAGCCCAGCAGCCCAAAGAGAAGTAAACCTGATTTTCTCATGGGCCGAAGCCCATGTACCCTGCATCTCGGCGGTGTTCATCCCAGGGATAGACAATTCTCAAGCAGATTTTTTGAGTCGTCAACAGTTGCTCCCGGGGGAATGGTCTCTTCACCCCCAGGTATTCCAAGAGATTTGCCAAAGATTCGGAGTCCCAGATGTGGACATTATGGCAACGAGATCCAACAAAAAGTTGGACAAATTCATATCCCGAGCCAGGGATCCCTCGGCCTACGGGACCGATGCCTTGGTTTGTCCTTGGCACCAGTTTTCTCTTCTGTATGCGTTCCCTCCACTGCAGATGATTCACCGCCTTCTACGGAGGATCCGGGTGGAGCGCAGGCCTGTGATCCTGGTGGCCCAGGAGGGCTTGGTACGCACTCATCGTGAAGATGTCAGTCGGGGCGCCGTGGCCGCTCCCCCTGCGCCCAGATCTGCTGTCTCAGGGCCCAATCTGCCATCCTGCTTCACAGCAGCTAAATTTGACGGCTTGGCGGCTGAATCCCTAATTAAGGGCAGAGGCCTCTCAGATCAGGTCATATCTACGTTGATTCAGGCTAGGAAACCGGTCTCCAGAAATATTTATTACAGAGTCTGGAGAACCTATGTGGAGTGGTGCGAGTCTCAAAAATGGCATCCTCGAAAGTTTTTTTTATTGACAGGATCTTGCGATTCCTCCAGGTTGGCGTTGACAAAGGGTTGGCTCTTAGTACTCTAAAGGGGCAGGTGTCGGCTTTATCAATATGGTTTCAAAGACCCTTGGCCACCCATTCGCTTATGAAAACCTTCTTGCAGGGGGTCTTGCATGTGAATCCCCCTATTAGAGCTCCCCTCTGCCCCTGGAATTTAAATCTGGTCTTGTCAGCTTTACAAAGGCAGCCGTTTGAACCTCTGACAGAAATCCCTCTTGTGCTACTAACCCGAAAGTTGGTTTTCTTGGTGGCTATGGCTTCAGCCAGAAGGGTTTCCGAGCTGGCAGCCTTGTCATGCAGGGAGCCATACCTTATTCTGCATAAGGACAGAGTGGTTCTGCGGCCTCAACCTTCTTTCCTTCCTAAGGTCATATCCAGTTTTCACTTGAATCAGGACCTAGTCCTACCATCCTTCTTTACTACTCCCCAGTCCAGAGAGGAAAGACGGCTTCATACTTTGGACGTGGTTCGAGCCATGAGGGTCTATCTCAAGGCTACAGAGAAGATTCGGAAAACAGATGTGCTTTTTGTTATTCCGGATGGCCCCAAGAAGGGTCAGCCGGCTGCCAAGTCTTCCTTGGCTAGGTGGATTAAGCAGCTGATTTTTCAGGCATATGGTCTGAAGCGCGTTCCACCTCCCTTATCAGTTAAAGCCCATTCTACGAGGGCCATGAGTGCCTCCTGGGCGGCACACCATCAGATCTCTATGGCACAGGTTTGCAAGGCGGCAACCTGGTCTTCCGTACATACGTTTACTAAATTTTATAAGTTGGACGTTGCAAAGGGTACGGACGCAGCTTTTGGGCAGGCGGTCCTACGGGCAGCAGTATAGAATCCTCTGGCCCGGTTCACGCCCCCTTGTTTTTCTGTTGGTGGAGCTATTTTTTCTCCTGACAATGTTTTTGTTTGGCTATTCTTGGCCTTACGGTCTCCCTCCCTTCATAGAGCATTGCTTTAGGACATCCCAAGTGTAATGGCTATGCGCTCTGTGTCCCGTGATGTACGATAAAGAAAAAAGGATTTTTAATAAACAGCTTACCTGTAAAATCCTTTTCTTGAAGTACATCACGGGACACAGAGCTCCCACCCCTCTTTTGGGGAACATTGTGTAACCTCGGGAGAATTGCTTGCTACAAAACTGAAGCACTCCCAGTGGGAGGGGGTTATATAGGGAGGAAACTTCCTGTGAAATTGATTACACCAGTGTCCACACCTGAAGGTACCCATATAACCCAAGTGTAATGGCTATGCGCTCTGTGTCCCGTGATGTACTTAAAGAAAAGGATTTTACAGGTAAGCTGTTTATTAAAAATCCTTTTTTTATGCTGATAACGGCAAAAAATAATCTTAAGGTAAGGTTGTTAAATTGGCACATAGGGAAATAAAAAGCTAGAATAGAGATTCAGAACATCTTTTGGTATGAAAAGCAGTAATAATAAATTATTGTGCACAAATTGGGTTTTTGTGAAACACGAAAATAGCATTTTGTCATGAAAGATGACCTCCAAATCTGTGTTAAAAATGTGTGGTATTAAATGCTGCCAATATTTGTCATGTGTTGCAAATTACATTGATTATATGAAGGTTGGATATAAATTGAATAAATATGATGGGTATTTATTAGGGTTGTACCGATACCGATACTAGTATCGGTATCGGGACTGATACCGAGTATTTGCGGGAGTACTTGTACTCGCGCAAATGCTCCCGATGCTTCTGCCGATACTTTTTTTGTATTTATCAACATGTTCAGGGGAGCTGTGGTGGCTCAACGTGATTGGCACTGCGCTGATAAGCCGTTCACCTCTGCAGCCAAGGGTTCGGATCCCGGTTTCGGCTTCATGTGAATTGAGTTTAATGGTCTCAGCCCGGCTCCCGGTGGGTGTGCTATGCAAGGTAAGCCTTAGTAAATTTTTATTCTTTTATAAATGTCTTGAGTTCATAAAATGTATTGTGGTTTTGAAAACTGTCACATGACATTAAAAAAAAGTATCGGTATTCGGTATCGGCGAGTACATGGGAAAAAGTATCGGTACTTGTACTCGGTCCTAAAAAAGTGGTATCGGGACAACCCTAGTATTTATGAAAGGAGAGCGAGGCTGACATAAGCTCGCTGATAAATCGAGATTTTCCTAGCTTGTGACGGAAAATATTAGTTATATGAAGACAGGAGGCGAGTATCTTATGCATTAATCTTTCTTTATTAATGCCCATAGCAGAACAATTAACATTCAATTTAACTGTAAGTGAAAACAGAAAAAACTGTATGGAACTACAATTCCCAGCAGTCCTAGGGTCGCAGTAGCCCCTCCTATCCTGTCGCTCTATATAAGGATTGCCCCATCTAGGATCTTCCTCTTTCTTTATGCGAATCCTAACGAGCTGGAACCAGGATCATCATTTGAACAGTCCAGTAATCACCGGAATCTTCGGCCAGCCGGCCCGACATCCCAGCCTCCGGAGGTAATTGGAGTAACAGTAAACCTGTCCCAACGGGGACTAACCAACCAAACGTTTTTCGGCCAGCCGGCCATCCGTATATAGGAAAAAAGGAACTCTTCCCGATCAGCAGGTCGTCAGCACACGGAAAACCTGGTTGCGATCAATAACCTGAAAGAAAATGCAAAATCGTGACAGGGTGGGGTAGGGAGGAAGATACTCGCCTCCTGTCTTCATATAACTAATATTTTCCATCACAAGCTAGGAAAATCTCGATTTATATATCAGACAGGAGGCTCATATCTTATGCAGGTTCAAAGCTTAACACTGAATAAATTAATATGAACAAATGAGGACTATATTATACAAACTCTATGTAGAAAGTGTAAGCTAACCATCACAAAACTGACATGGAGACATGATCCTCTGGTCTAAAATAAAATTGGCGAAAGGTGGTCTCAGAGGACCAATCGGCCGCCATTAAGAGGTCTGCAAGAGAACCGCCCGCCGTAACAACCTTGGTAGCCATAGGTCCTCTGGAAGAATGTGCTCCAAACAGGGTTATATCTATGCCCGCCATTGCCATGGTTGACTTGACCCAACGTGCCAAAGTGGCGGAGGTGACCGGGTGATGAGGTCTGACATATGACACTAGAAGCTGGGAGAAAACAGGGGAGCGCAGGTCAGCGGTATATGTTTCATAGGCCTGAAGGCATCTAACTACACAGAGTCTCGGGTGTGTAGGGGAAAAAAGGGGAAAATACCGACTGGAGGTCTGTCTTGGTCCTACGAACCACAGAGAATTTTACTCCTTGAGGCGAAAACTGTCGTCTGGAAATGTCCAAAGCCCTAACGTCAGAGACTCGTTTGATCGAGACCAAACACAAAAGGACTGTGAGTTTATAAGACAGAAGCCTGAGAGGCAACGCCTCATTGTCCTCCCATGAAGAGAACATATCGAGAACCTTGGCGACATCCCACGTGGATTGATATTTTGGGCGAGGAGGCCGTTTGAATTTGATGCCCCGCAACATTCTACATATCAGGGGATGTTTGCCGACTGGCAACGCATCCACCGGGCAATGGTAAGCTGATATGGCTGATCTGTACACATTTATGGAACTGTATGATTTGCCTGAATCGAAAGAGTCCGCCAGATAGTTTAGTACGACAGTTACAGGTGCCTGTACGGGATCAACCTGTCGTTGATCACACCAACACACCCAAAGTTTCCAGGCTGATCGATATGCCGACGGAGTCCCGGGGGCCCAGGCCAGGGCGAGGAGATCTCTAGCTGATCTAGAAAGGTTGCTGTCCGCGTCTGGCATCCCCGAAACCAACGACGCCAGGAGGGTCAGTGTGCCTTCCGCCACTAAAGGATGAGTGCCCTTGGTCGGATGGGAGAGGATGTGTGGAACAGACGGCAGAAGTCTGGGACAGTCTATGACCATTTCCAGAAGTAGTGGGAACCATGTTTGAGACGGCCACCACGGGGTGACTAGCACAACCGTCGCTCTCTGGTTCGCTATCTGCAATAACACTCTGGGGATCATGGAGAATGGAGGGAACGCGTAATGCGTCTCCCCTTTCCAGGAATGACGGAACGCGTCCACTGCTGAGGCCTCCGGATCCGGTCTCCAGCTGAAGAATCGGGGCAGTTGGTGGTTGAGGCGAGAGGCGAATAGGTCTATGCCTAAGGGACCCCAAAGAAGATTCAGTCGGGTGAAGACTGAACGGTCCAGACGCCAATCGCTGGAGTCGATAAGATAACGGGAATTCCAATCTGCTATAGTATTGGAAATACCCGGAATGTATTCTGCCATAGGGATGATGTTGCGGGACAGGCAGAAATGCCAAATGGCTTTGGCAATATCCTTTTTGGATCTGGGCCCCCCTAAGCGGTTGATGTATTGCACTGCTGCAATATTGTCCATGCGTAATACGCAGCAATTGGACTTTTCTGTTCGGAAACTCTGGAAAGCGAACAGGGCTGCTAGGAGCTCCAATGCGTTGATGTGTAGGAGGGATTCCCTGTTGGACCAGGTCCCTCCTGTCGCGGTCTCGCCCAAGCGCGCGCCCCAGCCCCGACGACTCGCGTCCGATTCTATAATGACATCCGGACATGAGTTGAAAATCGTTTGGCCGTTCCACTCGACGGCATGACGAAGCCACCACTGCAATTCGACCCCAGCTTCCGCAGATAGAGGCACCTTGTCTGCGTATCTGAGACCCTGTCTCAGATGAAGGATCTTGAGCCGTTGGAGGGCCCTGTAGTGAAGGGGGGCCGGAAATATGGCTTGAATGGAGGCCGCAAGCAGGCCTACCAGGCGGGCTAAGACGCGTAATGATAGATAGTTCTTGCGTAGCACCGCTCTGATCTCCTTGCGGATCAGTGCTAATTTTGTCTTGGGTAAACGGAGGACAGCTTGTTTGGTGTCCACCACGAAGCCCAGGAATTCCATTTCTTGAGCCGGTGCCAGAATCGACTTTTCTTGGTTGATCAAGAAACCTAGATTTTGGAGCAAATCGATCGTCCAAACCATGTGGCGTTGAGCTTGTGATTTGGAGCATGCCATAATGAGGATGTCGTCTAGGTAGATAATAAGACGTACACCTCTGCTCCTTAGTGATGCCACCACCGGTTTCAAGGGTTTGGTGAAACACCATGGGGCGGATGACAGACCGAACGGAAGGGATGTGAATTGCCAAGTGCGTCCCCCCCATCTGAAGCGGAGTAGGTGTTGGGATTCCTGGTGTATGGGGACGGTGAGATAGGCGTCCTTTAAGTCTACCTTCACCAACCAATCCCCGGGATGGAGGAGATCTCGGAGGCAGTGGATACCTTCCATCTTGAAATGCCGATATGCGACATGCTGGTTCAAGTCCCGCAGGTTTATCACGGGACAGTAGCCTCCCCCTTTCTTTTTGACTAGGAAGAGGTTGCTGACAAACCCCGGGGAGTATGGATCGACCTCGACCACTACTTGTTTGACAATCAGATCTCGGATTTCGTTGTCTATAAGAACAACGTATTGTTTCGCAAATCGAATAGGGGGTAGTATCACTCCTAAAGTCGGTGGGGACAGAAGTTCTATGTGGAAACCTGAAATGGTGTCTAGTATCCACGTATCTGCCGTAATCGCAGACCAAGCGTGGGTAAAAAGTTTTAGTCGACCCCCCACAGGTGTGTGAGAAGTTGGAGTGTAGGTAGTACTCACCGGTATATGGACGGGAGCAGGGATGTCCTCTGTTACCACGTCCTCTCCACGGTCTACCGCGGGGCGGGAAAAAGGGTGCTGGTTGCGCCACGGTGGTGTACGGAGGGGGAGCCTGGGTGTATTGAGAGGGGTTTGCCCTGTGAAAAGGTCTGAAATTGACATTGCGGCCGGCAGAACGGCCCCTACTTCTGCCGGCCCGGGGGAAAACCTTACTGGTTGCAGATCTCTTGAGCGAGGTTTGAGCCTTGTCTACGAATTTATTAATATCCTTAACCAAGGATTCACCGAACAGCATCCCCTCTGCTGCTGGACCTGGCTCAGTTTCTGCCAGGTGAGCTAATTGCGGGTCAAGCCGCATCAAAATGGAGCGTCTGCGCTCGACAGAGCAGGCGGTGTTAGCGCTGCCCACTAGACATATGGCCCTTTGGGCCCACCCACGCAGCTGGGTTATGTCAACAATTTGGCCTGAAGTCGCGGCCTGTTCTGATAGATTTAAGATCTTTGTTGGGCCAAGGAGGTCAAGGATCCGGTCCTGTATGGCTTTAAAGGAGCGGTCTATCCCCTTTTTGGGGAATTTTCCTGTTTTGAACAGATATTTAGATAGAATGGGGTGTATCTCGGGTGTCAGGACCACTTTTTTAGGGATATGTGGTCGAGGGCACTCAGATCGCAATTTGTTAAGATTGGACCTCTCAAGGGACCTACGTGCCCAGATTTCGACATATTGTGACACATGGGGTAAGGGGGACCAGTCCCCAGAACGGGGATGGGATATAGCATCTGGATGGAACAGAGGTTCGCCTTGCATATCTACAATGATTTCGCCCTGATTTCCAGGGGTGGCATCATGTAAGAGCGCCAATGCCCCCGCATCCTCCTCATCTTCATATTCGGACTCTGAGACCTCAGCCTCGCCCGAATCAGCAGACGTATCGTCGTCTGACGAGACTACGTATGAGTCAGGTTTTGCCCGCTTAGCGGAACGGAGATCCGACCCCCCCTCCGTGCGTGTACAGGAGAGTTGGGAAGGAAGGAGGGATATGGCGTCCGCCGAAGGAGAGATACCCACGAATACAGGTCAAATAAAATAAAAATAAAATAAGATACCTGACACCGGGACACCCGGTAACAGGGGCAGATAGAAAAATGTAAATGTGAATAGGGGAAAAAACTAGGGAGAAGCCCCCAGTTTCCCACAACAGGAACAATATCAAGAAATTAAGAAATATAAAAATACACTTATCTTGTAGTGCTCTGCCATGAGCAGAAAGAAAGAGGAAGATCCTAGATGGGGCAATCCTTATATAGAGCGACAGGATAGGAGGGGCTACTGCGACCCTGGGAATTGTAGTTCCATACAGTTTTTTCTGTTTTCACTTACAGTTAAATTGAATGTTAATTGTTCTGCTATGGGCATTAATAAAGAAAGATTAATGCATAAGATATGAACCTCGTGTCTGATATATAACTGACGGTTATTACCAGAGACATGCTTTAAATGTAGTTGTTTTGGACACACTAAAAATCAGTGGGTTTAATTCTGCTTTAAGGGCTTGTTCATACGCCCCACACAATACTCCATTTTAGCCGGAGTATCTGTCCGTTTTTGGATGCATTGAGCTGTGTCAGGGGGTGGTCTGATTCACGTTCAACCAATCTGTTTGTTTGGCTGCTTTGGAGGACAGAGGAGAGATCGGGGTCTAAAAAACTCCAGATGTCTCAGTAAAGTGTACCTGTCACTGCCCAGCTATCACAAGGGATGTTGTTTAGCCCTTGTGGCAATAACGTTTAGTAAAAAAATATATTGTATAATAGATTTAGGATAAAAAAAAACATTTTTATGCACACCGTGCTCGCGTACAAATGCAAACGCGCACATAGGTCCTGCAAGCATACATAAACGGTGATTGCATCACACACGCAAGATATCGCCTTGAATGTCAGTGTAAGCAATATTTCTACCACCAGACCTTCTGCTTAACTCTAAACTAGTTACCTGTAAAGGCTTTTAAAGCTTTGCTTATTAATAATTTACTCTACTGTAGTTTGTTGCCATTCTACAGTCATGACGTTTTAAACTGTGACATGTTTGGTATCGATTTACTTGGCGTAACATCTTTTATATTTTAACCCAAAAAATGGGTGTTGTATTGTGTTTGTATGCACTAAAATTCATTAAAGTGCATTTTTCTTGAACATTTTTATAAACTTCTGCGCAAGTATCATGTGACATTAAAAAAATAAATAAATGCAAAAGCCACCATTTTATTCTCCAGGGCCTTTGCTTTCAGAAACTGTTTGGGGGTTCTAGATTAATATCTATAAAAAAAAAAAATTTTTTTTTCATGTATATGCAAAATGTCAGAATTGGCACGTTGGGCATGTGGTTAACAACTATCCCTCCCTCACCATTAACATACAGTATTTCAGAAAAGTGAGTACTCTCTTAGATTTTTGTAAATATTTTATTACATCTTTTCATGTGACAACACTGAAGAAATTTACACTTTTGCTGTCCCCCTCAAAATAACTCAACAAATTGGGCGCAATTAGCCATTTTCTCTCCCTGTTGTCATGTATATCGTTAGAGCCGGTTCACACTGTGGCGACTCGTCAGGCGGCTCAGCCGCCTGACTTGTCGCGTCCCATTGAAGTCAATGGAACTGTTCTAATAGGAGCAACGCAAGTCGCTCCGACTTAGAAAGAGGTTCCTGTACAACTTTGGGGGCGGCTCGGGGCGACCTGCATTGACTTCTATACAGAAGTCGTTTTGCAGGTCGCCTTTGAAGTCGTCCTCAGGACGACTTGCAGAGTCGCCCCCAGAGTCGTGCCGCGGCTATGTGAACCGGCTCTTAGTGTTACAAGGTGTGTTTAAATTTTGGTGTTATCGCTCTTTCTCTTATACTGGTCACTGGAAGTTCAACATGGCACCTCATGGCAAAGAACTCTCCTGAGGATCTGGAAAAAAAAGAATTGTTGCTCTACATAAAGATGGCCTAGGCTATAAGAAGATTGCGAAGACCCTGAAACTGAGCTTCAGCATGGTGGCCAAGACCATACAGCGATTTAACAGGACCGGTTCCACTCAGAACAGGCCTCGCCATGGTCATCCAAAGAAGTTGCGTGCACGTGCTCGGTGTCATATCCAGAGGCTGTCTTTGGGAAATGGACGTATGAGTGCTGCCAGCATTGCTGCAGAGGTTGAAGGGGGTGGGGGGGGGCAGCCTGTCAGTGCTGAGACCATACGCCGCACACTGCATCAAATTGGTCTGCATGGCTGGCTTCCCAGAAAGAAGTCTCTTCTAAAGATGAGGTGCAAGAAAGCCTGCAAACAGTTTGCTGAAGACAAGCAGACTACGGACATGGATTACTGAAACCATAATCCTGTGGTCTGCTTAACCCTAGATCAACTTATTTGGTTTAGATGGTGTCAAGCGTGTGTGGCGGCAACCAGGTGAGGAGTACAATGACAAGTGTGTCTTGCCTACAGTCAAGCATGGTGGTGGGAGTGTCATGGTCTGGGGCTGCATGAGTGCTGCTGGCATTGGGGAGCTACTGATCATTGAGGGAACCATGAATGCCAACATGTACTGTGACATACTGAAGCAGAGCATGATCCCCCTCCCTTCAGAGACAGTATTCCAACATAACCCCAAACGCACCTCCAAGACGATCACTGTCTTGCTTAAGGAGCTGAGGGTAAAGGTTGATGTCTCCAGATCTAAACCCTATTGAGCATCTGTGGGGCATTCTCAAATGAAACGTGGAGGAGCGCAAGGTCTCTAACATCCACCAGCTCAGTGATGTCATCATGGAGGAGTGGAAGAGGACTCCAGTGGCAACCTGTGACGCTCTGGTGAACTCCATGCCCAAGAGGGTTAAGGCAGTGCTGGAAAATAATGGTAGTCGCACAAAATATTGAAACTTTCGGCCCAATTTGGACATTTTCACTTAGGGGTGTACTCACTTTTGTTGCCAGCGGTTTAGGCATTAATGGCTGTGTGTTGCGTTATTTTGAGGGGACAGCAAATTTACACTGTTATACAAGCTGTACACTCATTACTTTACATTGTAGCAAAGTGTCATTTCTTGTGTTACAGGAACAGATATAATAACATATTTGTGAGGTGGTGTATCCTGTAGCAGTGCATTGTGGGATTAAAGATCTGATCAATTTTAGCAAAGCAACAAGGACCTCTGATCTAGTATATGAAAAAAGGCCCCTTTCACACTGGAACCTCGGCAGTAAAGCGCTGCTATTTTTAGTGGCACTTTGTCATCGTATTTGCGGGGGGTTATCGTCCGCTAGCGGGGCGCTTTTAACCTCCGCTAGCGGCCCAAAAAAGGAGTTAAAACCACCTGCAGCGCTTTGCCAGCTGTATATCCGCAGTGGCCATTAATTCCAATGGGTAGGAGCGGTATACACACCGTTTCTTAATCGCTCCAAAGATGCTGCTAGTAGGACTTTTTTTTACCGTCCTGCTAGTGCCGTGCTCCAATGTGAAAGCCCTCTGGCTTACACTGGCGACACAGCAGCGGCTCTTTCGGCGCTTTGCAGGTGCTATTTTTAGCGTTTCTAGAGCCTGCAAAGCACTCCAGTGTGAAAGGGGTCAAAGTGGAAAGCTGAAGTTTTAGTTATGCAAATATTTGCATAATTACCTTCCTTGCTGTGTACAGAAGGTCGCTCGTTTGGCATGGGCACCATTCAGAAAACACTGCATTCTCTCAATGAATGCAAAGCATTCTCTGACTGGGTGAGGTGGAGATTGTTACCACCCCCCCCTCTCTCTCTCTCCACCTTGTGCACTCACTCAGAGGACACTGAGAATGTTCTCTGAACGCAGCCATTGCCGAGCAAGCGACTCCACCACGTACAGCAGGTGTGGCTTTCTTTTAAATTGCGCCACGCCCAACCGCATGATACTTGTGGTACTGTGCATTTTGGTGGTTGCAAATGTGTGTGGGCTTGCTAGATGCGTTTTAGAATACCATTAACAATTTAGGGCACCTGCACAGCTCTAAAGGAAGCGGCACATTCCCGTGCAAGTGGCCCTTAATCTAGGCATGAACTGTAAAGCATACATGGAGGAAACTGTCTACATTGCTGTATACATTGGCGATTGGGATCATTTATTTCAGTCTTCACTGATTATCTTTTATCTTTAGGTTTTGTGTACAGTTACATTTGATTCCATAGAATCCAGTCTGAAAGTTGATCACATAACATCGGCATTAAGGTACGTTTAATTCTCTTTGACTCTGCTCATATAATTTATACAGTATTATCTCTTGTGTTTGTGTAAGTTGGAGTCAGATTGGCAGCTTCTCAACACTTTAAACATTCACCACTTGCTTACTGGGCACTTATACCCCCTTCCTGCCCAGGTGAAATTTCAGCTTTTAGCACTGTTACGCTTTGAATGACAATTGCGCGGTTGTGCGACGTAGCTCCCAAACAAAATTTAAATTTTTTTTTTTTTTCACAAATAGAGATTTTTTTTTGGTGGTATTTGATCACCTCTGCAGTTTTTGTTTTGCGCTATAAGCAAAAATAGAGCGATCATTTTGAAAAAATAACACAATTTTTTACTATTTGCTATAATAAATATCCAATAAATAAAAATAAAGAATTCTCAGTTTAGTCCGATACGTATTCTACATATTTTTGGTAAAAATAAAAATCGCAATAAGCGTATAGTGATTGGTTTTCACAAACGTTATAGCGTCTACAAATTAGGGGATAGTTTATGGCATTTTTTTTTTTTTTTACTAGTAATGGTGGCAATCTGCGATTTTTATCGTGACTGACTTTATGGCAGACACATCAGACATTTTTGGGACCATTGTCATTTTTACAGCGATCAGTGCTATAAAAATGAATACTGTGAAAATGACACTGGCAATGTAGGGGTTAACCGCTAGGTGGCGCTGTAGGGGTTAGGTGTGTCCTTGGTAATGAATCCTTTTTTTTTTTTTTTTTTTTTTTTTGTGCGTGAACTCGAGAGAGGAGCTGGACTGCAGGCGTTGGGAGTAGGCAGACCCTCCCCCCAGAGGCAATCTGCCATCCTTCTCCATGTCCCCGGGTGGCAATGGTAGGTTTGACCTCCCACTCACCCCGCCCTACCTGCTCCACTTGGGAGCCCAATGGGACCCCGACGGGGCAGAGGGACTCCCCCTATGAGGAAGTGAGGGGGTCTAGCCCGCTCAGCCAGCCCCGTAGGTCCTTCGCCTCTCTTTTTTAGGAGACCGCATGGCCAAAGTCCGTGTGTGTTAAACCTGTCACTAGGCAGAACAGGGGAATGCCTTGTTTACAAAGGCATCCCAATGTACTGCCTTTGCCGACCACAATCGCGTGCCACCCGGGAACATCGAGTGCACTCACGAGACACGAGGCTGGGAGCCAAATTTAAAGGCACGTACAGGTACGCCCATTTGCCTGCCCGTGCAATTGTGTCGACGTAAATGTACGTGCGGCAGTTGCTATGTGGTTAAAATGGCTTTTAATTTGTTCACAGGATCTCCGTTTAGTTTATGATAAGTATTTCTATCTTAGTGATTCTTACTGTGGGGGGAGGGGGGTGACTGGGGGAGGTGACCGATGATTGTCCCTATGTACAAGGAACCCACCATCAGTCTCCTCTCCCTGACAGGACATGGAGCTCTGTGTTTACACAGAGCTCCACGTCCCTGTCTCCGTGACCGACCATTGCGGGTGCCTGGCGGACATCGCGGCCGCCAGGCACACGCATCGACACCTGACTGACGCGGCAGCCGTGCGCGCGTGTGCCCCCCCTGTGCCCTGGAGGCCGTATATAGACAGCCTCCTGGCAATTAAGAGCCGCATTGTGGCCATAAAAACCCGTTGTGCGGGCGGGAAGAGGTTAAACATTAACATGTTGAGTCCTGATACTCATGAATAAAGTGTGGCAGGAAATGAGACGAATAATGCAATATGAAGGGGTGTCGAGTTCTCATTAAAATGGGGGGAATAGGCACTATGAGGAACTACGTGAATTAGAAGGGTTCGAATATTGGCGTTCTAAAGGAATACAATATATTTTGCAGCTATTTTCCCAAAATATTATGTGGTCCTTTCAGGAGATATATAAACTGCCACATAATCATTTTTACAAATACTTGCAACTACGACATGCGGTTTACTCTCAGTTTAAAGGAAGTAGCCCGAATACAAGACCAATGCTATTGGTATCTCTATTAGCTGGGGGGAATAGCAAAGTATCCTAAAGATTGCCCCATTGGTATCGCTATCATCTACACAATGCCCATCACATTTGTTTATAATATATTAGAACATATAGGACACCGGTAAAATTCCATAAGTGGAGAAGGAGGGAAACTTCAGAGTGTCCTCGGTGTGGGAAATCTTAGGCAGACTTGATCCATATGCTGTGGAAATGCCCAAAACTGAGTAGATATTGGCGAGAGGTGCTGTCTACACTTAATGGGGCTTATAATCCTTAGATGGCATTCAATCCAAAAACCTGTTTACTGGGGTATCTGAAAGAAAGGGAAGTGTTAACCGCTATCAGTAGATTGCTATTCATAGCCTGTAAGCTAATAGCTAGAAAATGGATGTCCCCCAGTGTACCAATATTCGAGAAGTGGCGTTCCCAAGTTAATGAGACGGGCCTATCGTAATAGTGGTACAACAGATATATTAATTAAGCTGTGGGGCCCGTGGTTAATAACCACAGGATTGACTGTATTTTCTTTGACTCCAGATAGAATAAAATATAATGATGTATAGACTGAAGAGGGTTAAAATATAGGATGGGAGATGAAAGTTCAGAGGGAGGGATCAGGGGAGGTCTTTAGGGAGGGATCAGGGGAGGTCTTTAGGGAGGGATCAGGGGAGGTCTTTTAGGGAGGGATCAGGGGAGGTCTTTTAGGGAGGGATCAGGGGAGGTCTTTTAGGGAGGGATCAGGGGAGGTCTTTTAGGGAGGGATCAGGGGAGGTCTTTTAGGGAGGGATCAGGGGAGGTCTTTTAGGGAGGGATCAGGGGAGGTCTTTTAGGGAGGGATCAGGGGAGGTCTTTTAGGGAGGGATCAGGGGAGGTCTTTTAGGGAGGGATCAGGGGAGGTCTTTTAGGGAGGGATCAGGGGAGGTCTTTTAGGGAGGGATCAGGGGAGGTCTTTTAGGGAGGGATCAGGGGAGGTCTTTTAGGGAGGGATCAGGGGAGGTCTTTTAGGGAGGGATCAGGGGAGGTCTTTTAGGGAGGGATCAGGGGAGGTCTTTTAGGGAGGGATCAGGGGAGGTCTTTTAGGGAGGGATCAGGGGAGGTCTTTTAGGGAGGGATCAGGGGAGGTCTTTTAGGGAGGGATCAGGGGAGGTCTTTTAGGGAGAGGAGAGGGGGGGGGGTTTCCTTTTTTTTTTTTTTCTTTTTTATATTGGGGATTGTAGGCATGTATAATTATACATTTTGATATTCTAATGTTAAGTTTGTTGTATGTTTTGAAGTGTTGTAGAATTGAAAAACTTTGAATAAAAAATGTAAAAGTGGAAAAAAATTTAGGAAAGCAGAAAGTCGCATAGTGATATCCAATCACATCCAACTTTATCAAAGGTAGCACACTGCATCCCCACCTAGGGTCACCCCTCTAAAATGTAGGTACAGGTTTGGTTACAGAGATCTCTTAATAAAGTTGAATGTGATTTGACAATTTTGATGTGCAACTTCCTGCTTTCCCTAACACGTGGTCAGGGGTCAATGATTGCAGTTGCAGTACGCTTGTTTGGCAAAAATTGGGTATTGCATCGCCCCCCTCAGTTCCTGTCAATTGCCTCTCAAGTCTAAATGCAGATTCTCTCTTTAGAGGAGCGACACCTTTTTAGAGGCAAGTCTAAACGTAGCCTAATGTAAAACTTAAAGCAGCGCAGTGATGTTTACTCTCTAAAGGGGAAGTTTCGCTTTAAGCACTCCTCCACATCTAATTTTGACAGGTACCCGCTCCTACTTCCGCCTGGGCCACCTAGGCGATCTAAGCGGAAGTTCTCTTCCCCTCCCTGCGATCTTCAAGGGCCACAGGTCCCAGAAGATTGCCTAGCCATTGAGGCAGCGCTACTTGGGCAGTGCGCACCGGGCTGTAAAACTGCAAGCTATCACAGCCGGGTGCCCACATTTGTAATGTTGACACTGGGGAGAGAATGAGAACCGAGGGTTTGGGTGACCACATCACTGGGTCATGGGACTGGTGAGTGTGTGTTTAATTAAAAGTCAGTAGCTGCACTTCTTGTAGCTGCTGACTTTTTTAATAAAAACAAAAACTACTGGAACTGTGCTTTTAAAAACCTTGTTTATATAAGTTTATTTTTTGCGGCAGATCTGACTTATCTGTGGCTTTAGCAACTCTTTTTGTTGCCTTTTGTTATAAAAAGACTGCTGAATAACTGAGTGACACCAATTTAAAATTTTGGAAATTGTTAAATATAACTGACCAAAAATCTAGTTTTCTTGTTTGTGTTGCAGTTTTTTCACTTCAAAGTGTGTGCAAATAAATGGTGGTCTGCGCAGGCTGAACTCAACTGAGCCTCCGAAAATAACCGAAGATGTAGAGCTGAAAGTCGGCTCTACGCGGCGCCTGCGCCAATTACTATGACACATGCTGCACGCTCCCGATGCTAGTGCTACTTTGCAAGGGGCTGGGGTGATTTTAGCAAAAAAAAAGTACACGTCTTAGCGGGGCATGTTAAAACAAATGAATGCACTGTTGATGGGCGGGTTTTGCACTGTTGGTGGGCGGGTTTTACAATGTGCCCCGCTAAGACATGTACTTTATTGCTAAAATTACCCCCACCCCTTGCAGGGTAGCACTAGCATCGGGAGTGTGCGGCATGTAGTCAGTGCGCTGGCGCTGTGTAGAGCTGACTCTTGGATCTTGAGTTTCGACTGCGCAAGCGCCGCGCAGTACAGGGGGGTCCTTATCCGCCGGGGGAACATTTTCGGCAGGACACCGGTTCACTACAACAAAGTACAACAGTAACCCTTTCTTGGTTACTGCGAAGTCCTAATCTAGATCACTAAGAAACAAATTAGACCGAGAGTGAAATTGAAAGAAATCCCAAATTTTGAATTGGGTTGTGAAGGGAAATCTCCCCAAAGGAACTCCAAAGAGCAAAAAAACTAAAAACCCTTTCAGAGACTATAATCCTTTGTTTTTGTTTTTTTAAATAACAAAGATCCTTTACAATCACGAACACATCATACTTACCTCCGCTGTGCAGCTCATTTTACACAGAGTGGCCCTGAACATCCTCTTTTGGGGGTCCCCGGCAGCTCCTCCCCGCATCAGATAACCCCTTAGGAGAAGCGCTTTCCCGAGGGGGTTACCTTGCGGCACGCTCCTGTGTCCAGCATTTGTGTCCACAGACACAAATGTAGGACTCTGCCCCGCCCCCTGGCGTCCGCGTCATTGGATTTGATTGACGGCAGCGGGAGCCAATGGCTGTACTGCTATCAATCTATCCAATTGAGAGCCAGGACCCCATGGAGAGAGGGACAGCACGTCCCCCGCCGAAGAGTTTACGGGGCTCAGGCAAGTAAAAACGGGGTATAACAAAACCTGGGAAATGCCTAGGGAAAAACCAAGCCTCCTTACCGACCAGCCTGCAGAACAACCAATTAACCTGTCTAACAGTATCATAGACGTGCGCACAGGGTGTGCCCAGGCACACCCTAATCCCCCTTTACAGCACAGATTCCCCCTAGTTCCTTAGCTCCCTCCATCCCCCTGCAGTGCTACCAGATCCCCTTCTCTCCCATCAGCTGTTGCTGCAAGGATGTTTTAGGATGAGTGGAGGAAGTGACCGGTAAATATGTAATTGACCATCCCCTTCCCTTTCTGAATGAACATGGTGAGTGATGTTTGAGGTTTGGGGTGCATACCCTTATCCTATAGACTGCGCACACCTATGAACAGTATGCGTTAAAAACAGGGGTTTTGTCCGCACGCATTTGCAAACGCATGCGTGAGCCACAGAGCCGCGCCAAGGCACCCTGTAATCTGTGGTCCTAACACTAAACAATGAGCGTCCCCACATGCATTCTAATGGATAATGGAAGTAAAAACGGGGGGGGGGGGCTTGGGGGCCGGTGACTGCCAGGTGTGTTTTCACCTTAATGCATAGGATGCATTAGAGTGAAAAACATGAGCCTTTATAACCCCTTTAAGCCGGCCATACATGGATCCAAATTATGCTAGTTCAGCAGGAACCATACGAATTTCGATCCATGTATGGGCTGGCTGGTTGTATGCAAGTTGATTGTGTTTAACCAGGCTGTTGAGCTTTTTCCAAAAAGATCGGCTATAGCTGGCAACACTTATTTTATTCTGCTGGGGGGGAGTAATTCCCCAATCCATATTGAATGTGTGGATGGGGGAATCTGTATTTTTCTTCTTCCCCCTCTTCTTTTTTTTTTTTTTTTATTTCTTTCAACCAACTGGTTGAGCAAAAAAGAGCAAAAATGCCTAATCGATCATTTTTCAGGTTCTAAAAAAATTACGTTTTTCAGGCTCTAGAAAAAAACGTTTTTTTTTTTCAACTTGATCATTAAAACGGCCTTGCCTAAACATGATCGTGGGAAAAAAATGCTCTAGCAAAGCGCGGTGACGTACAACACATACGACGGCACTATAAAGGGGAAGTTCCATTTGGATGCCACCACCCTTTGGGCTGCTTTGGCTGAATTTGTGTTAGTAAAAGACGATTTGCGCTTTTCCGTCTGTTACAGCGTGATGGATGTGCTTACTCCATTACGAACAGTAGTTTTACCAGAACGAGCGCTCCCGTCTCATAACTTGCTTCTGAGCATGCCTGGGTTTTTCACGTTGTTAAAGCCCAAACACGACCATTTTTTACAACCCGAAAAACGCCTTTTTAAAACGTCGTGAAAAAATAGAGCAGGTTCACAAAACAAATGTGCCTGTTTTTCAGAACCCCGAAAAATGCTCTAAAGCCCACACACGATCATTTTAAATGACATTTTAAAAAAATGACGTTTTTTTACAACCCTGAAAAATGGTCGTGTGTATGCGGCATTACTTTCCAAAAGGGCAAAAAAAAATGTTTTTGCCTTTTGGTTCAAATGAAAGTCTATGCATATGTGTACTTTCTCGCTAATGCGTTTAATATTGTGCCCTGGATCCTGTGTTTCCAGAATTAAACGTCTACCACCAGTTAAACGTTTTTCAGTATTTTTACCTCTTGGCTGGCGATTCTCTTCAGACTAAAATCTGGTTACCAGCACAAAGCCCGAGCATAACTGATGACACATCTCAATGAGAACGACTCATACACTTGACATTTAAACTGGCGGCTTCTGTTGTTTTTTAGCCTGATAAATGAGAGCTTGTTATGTAATTGCTGGAAATGGGGTGAGTGGGTGTTCACAAGCTGTAGAAAGTGCGTGTATTTTATGTTTTATCTTTGAAAAGGAAATATATTTATGTCTTTTAATTGGCTTGAAACTTACGTGTCTTGGAAAAATTTGAAATGATGCAAATAGTTTTCCATTGCAGTTTCCATCTAATATATTCCATTATCTCTTCTCCAGTGGTTTGAAAGATAAGAACTTTATGCTTCATTATGAGGTAAGTTGGTCTGACTTGTTAAAGCGCAGACTTCCACCCTCCAAAAATTAGTCATTAGCTACACATACTTTAGTTGCTGACTTTTAATATTGGGACACTTACCTGTCATGGAGTCCAGCGATGTCGGCACCGCAGCTGATGTTTCCGTCAGCTGTTGGGTGCTGCCGCCGCCATTGCTGGTAAGGAAATCCGGCAGTGAAGCCTTGCGGGTTCACAGCCGGGTACCTTCTGCACATGCGCAAAGCGTGCTGCGATCTTAGTGGCCTGGCAGCAGGGGAGGGAGGAGAATGGGGGGGCTTTTCAAAAACTGCTACCTGCTCCCCCAGCTGGAAAGTGCCAAATGTGGCACCTGATAGGGGGAGGAAGAATTGGATGAGTAAAAGTTCCACTTTTGTGTGGAACTCCGCATTAAAGTTGATACATAATTTGACTGCCGAACAGTTTTTTGCCATTGCATTAACCTGTCAAAGTGTACATATGTTAAAGCAGTAGAGAAGCTTGAGCTGGCATACCAACCATCGGTTATCCCATTGGTGACATTAGTGGTTGGTTGAAAAAGAAAATCCAAGTAGGCCAATCAACTGCCCTTGCCCCCACAGCCACCGCTAATTATAGAACAGTGATGGCGAACCATGCCACCCCAGATGTTTTGGAACTACATTTCCCATGATGCTCATGCACTCTGCAGTGTCGCTGAGCATCATGGGAAATGTCGTTCCAAAACATCTACCCACGACCATCCGCCTGGAAGAAAGCCATCTGGTTTTTAGGAAAAAACTAAAGACCCATCTCTTCTGAAGGACCAGGACGACACTGGAAGGAAAGCGCCTTGAGGCGATTAAGTTCGCATTTGTTGCGCTATACAAGTTACTCGCTCATCTGGGGTGGCATGGTTCGCCATCACTGTTATAGACCATGGTTGTGTGCTGTTGCCCAGAAAAATTATAAAACTTGCCTGATCCACCCAAAATGGCCAGTCACTTTTGAGCACATTTTAGCTGGTTCATTAAAGGGGTTGTAAAGGTACAGGTTTTTTTACCTTAATGCATCCTATGCATTAAGGTAAAAAAACATCTCACAGCACCACCCCCCCGAGCCCCCATTGTACTTACCTGACCGTTCGTTCGAATCTCCCGGGCGCGTCCACGTCGTCCTCTTTGGTTCCCAGCCTGGCCGTTGATTGGCTAGGCTGGGCGGATTGATAGCAGCGCAGCCATTGGCTAGCGCTGCTGTCAATAAGAGCGGGTGACGCGGCGCGCCGGGGGGCAGAGCCGAGTGATTTTCAGGGCAAAAAAGTACGAGGTATACACCGATAAATACGGTATCTTGTGCCTGTTTATCTGAGGCCCTTTCCTCTCTACAGCCTCCTCAAACACACTTTTTACACAACATTCCTTGGCTCCAGAAGGCAAGGGGTGGGGATCTAATGTCCCACACTGCACAGCATAGAGTAGGGAGCCCAGTGTAATCTGAGACTTGGGATGAGGGAATGGACACACCTCTCTTTACACAGTCTGGTAGGAAATCCTGCACAGCTGAGGATGTTGATCACCTTGTGTGTGTGCTGGGAGTGGGGGTCAGGGTTGTCCCCTGGGATTTTGAAGCATTGGCATAACTTGTCTGTAGTGACTAATGCAGATAAGAAACCACATGTAATGCTTTGGATTGAGTCTAGTACACGCTATAGAAGGATTTGCTTTGTTCATTTTTCATTGCAAATGTTTACAACCACTTTAACCAATATGACTACTCTAAGCTTGGTTATTGCATGTCGCATAATAAATGAGTCCATTACCTTTCTATGCAGCGTGTTTACCCATCAGTTAGATTTAATCTTTTATTATATGAATTCTGGAATTTGACCAGCTATCAGTATATGCCACACTCTTCACACATTCACTGCACATAATAATAAATAAGGCCAGTAATCCTTTATTGCTCAGTGGTCTTGGCTTTACGTTTTGTTGTGATTTTAAAAAAATGGTTTTCCTGTCAGTTTGAAAAAGTGTATTTTCGTCCAAATCTCCTGATAACATAAATTAGTTGTATTTCAGTTTCCACCTTATGCAACAAATGAGATTGGCAAGGTCGGGATGAATAGGAGAGAGCTGGGCCATGGTAAGATATTTTATATATTTATATATATATATATATATATATATATATATATATATATATATATATATATATATATATATATATATATATATATATATATATATTTACATTTTTCAATATGTGCTAGGGGAAAAAAATCTACTAAAATGTCAAAAGCAGACACAAAAATCCTTCCAATGTGCCCCAGAGCCCAGCAAATGTAACTTAGAAATGTTCACGGATGCTCAACCTTTTGAAGAATGAGGGTCACTTAAGTGATTTGGTGGCCACAATGAACTGTTTTTTTTTTTTATTTATTTTTTTTTTTTGTTGCAGCCCCCCCCCAACCGCTAATGTAAATGAGCCCTTAGACTCCATGCACACAGCAAGTAAAAAAAATAAATAAGCTATTTAAAAACGCCAGTAGCTTTGCACGGAGCCATTCAACGTTTTTTTAGTGTTTTTGCAATAGTGTTTTTTTTTTATCGTTTTTCAGTGGGATGCGTTTTCCGCGTTTTTTTTCCTGACGAAAACCGTCACTTTGAACGTGATTTTGGCCGTTCAGAATAAAGCCCATAATCTCCACTGCTCATGTGCATGGACACATAGGCTAAAATAGAGTGCAGTTTATGGGCTTTTAAAAAATAAAACACCAAAATGCCAATAAACTGCTGTTTTATGAGCTTCAGTGTGCATGGAGCCTTACTGTCCCGAGCCCCCTAATAAGGCTGCTTTTACACTCATACTCTGCAACTTACCCAAACCATGGGTGCAGCTTTCCTGCGGGTTAGCTGCGCCAAGCCATAGACTTCGACTGCATCTTGTGGGTGTGGAGCACTTTCAGAAAGCACACCAAACACACAGAAAATAATGGAAGCCTATGGTTCAGAGCAGCTGACCGGCAGGAAAGCCATAGGTACACTGCACCTTTAGATCGGTGTGAAAGCTGCCTAATAGCCCTTTTTTATTAATGCTAATATGCCGATTGCAAAAGTGCAGTGTATGTGATGTTTAATACACTGACCCTTTCCTCTTCCAGCATCGTCCAGACTGGGTGACAACAATGGCACCCCTATAGATACAGTGGGGGAGTGAGCATAGCCACACAGGGACGGGGAGGGTGCGCCCAGGGACGGGGAGGGTGCGCCCAGGGACGGGGAGGGTGCGCCCAGGGACGGGGAGGGTGCGCCCAGGGACGGGGAGGGTGCGCCCAGGGACGGGGAGGGTGCGCCCAGGGACGGGGAGGTTGCTATTTTCAGGACTCCCAGAAGAAAATGGTGTAATAAAAGCTTTAAAAAAAACAAAAAAAAAAACACATGCAGCCACATCATCTTAGGACTACTAGGCCGCAATATATTACAATTTGTTTTTTGGGTTTACATGTTTAAATTACACTGGTGCTGAAGGAAAGACATTAAATGACAAATGAAGACCCCACAATCTGATAGCATTTTCTCTAATGACATGCAAATTCCAACTTTCAAAAGCTGGAGAGCCAATAATGACCACCATGCATAGGATAAGCAGGCCCATTGCAGTGTAGAATGTCGAGCTGTGGGCACACGTCTACCTTCCACTAACTGTAACAGGTGATAAACCTAAAATATGCAGCGCCGTGATAATTCATAAACGTGAGTTGCACAGAGTCCCTCTGTGTTAATAAACAAAAGTCCAATGTTCCCACTCAGTAAGTGCAAAAGATATGCCTCCATAGTTGTAATATTTATTAAAGACTTACAATGAACAGGTAAAATGGCATAAAACAATATATAATGCCGCTAGACTAGCATAAAACAGCCGCTGTGGCAGTGTAACGTTCTGGCTCTGAAATCCCACCCTTTGAGATTCTCATGACAATGTATCCTCGGGGGCTCCTGTAACAGGGTTCTCAACCCATGGCCCAAGGCTGTGTTATCAGGGGATAGATTGGGGACAGTGGAAGGAGGGGAGGATCAGAGACTATTTTTAGTGAAAAGCTGCTGCTTTGTTGCTCCCTTGGATTGATCCTAGCGTTTATATGTAGCTAAACAAAAATAAACAGAATTTAATACGGTTTTGTTCATAGGTGCTCTCGCAGAAAAAGCGCTAAGACCAGTCATTCCAAAGAATTTTCCCTTCACAATAAGAGTGACTTCTGAAGTATTGGAGTCCAATGGTAAGTGACAAAAAAGGACCAGGAAACATTTATTCTGGGCACAGGAGAGAGCAACAGACACTGTGATGATCGATAGTGAAAGAGACGGGACACAGTGGGAGTTTTAATCCATCAGTATATACAAATATGGGATTTATGGTATAATGGAAGAATGATAAAAATTATATATATATATATATATATATATATATATATATATATATATATATATATATATATATATACAGGGCTTTTTTTCTGGGGGAACTTGGTGGAACTCAGTTCCACCACCTTTGGCTCAGACCCTTTGGTGCCCGCTCACCACAATCACTTGTGAACACAGAAGTCTGGTTTCTGTGTTTACAAGCGACTGCTTTGTAACCCCCTGAACTATGCACACTGTATGTAATGCAATTCTGGTATTTAATGCCCCTTTAAGACCCTTCTACTGTTTGTGAAATCTGAACGGGTCGTGGTTGAGTTCCTGCACCTATTTTCTGAGAAAAAAAGCTCTGTGTATATATATATATATATATATATATATATATATATATATATATATATATATATATATATATATATATAATACACACACTGCCTTGCGAAAGTATTCGGCCCCCTTGAACTTTGTGACCTTTTGCCACATTTCAGGCTTCAAACATAAAGATATAAAACTGTAATTTGTTGTGAAGAATCAACAAGAAATGGGACACAATCATGAAGTGGAACGAAATTTATTGGATATTTCAAACTTTTTTAACAAATAAAAAACTGAAAAATTGGGTGTGCAAAATTATTTAGCCCCTTTACTTTCAGTGCAGCAAACTCTCTCCAGAAGTTCAGTGAGGATCTCTCAATGGTCCAATGTTGACCTAAATGACTAATGATGATAAATAGAATCCACCTGTGTGTAATCAAGTCTCCGTATAAATGCACCTGCACTATGATAGTCTCAGAGGTCCGTTTAAAGCGCAGAGAGCATCATGCAGAACAAGGAACACACCAGGCAGGTCCGAGATACTGTTGTGAAGAAGTTTAAAGCCGGATTTGGATACAAAAAGATTTCCCAAGCTTTAAACACTGCAAATCTACGAAGACCTGGCCGTCCCTCTAAACCATGGGTCTTCAAACTACGGCCCTCCAGTTGTTCAGGAACTACAATTCCCATCATGCCTAGTCATGTCTGCGAATGTCAGAGTTTTACAATGCCTCATGGGATGTGTAGTTCCGCAACAGCTGGAGGGCCATAGTTTGAGGATCCCTGCTCTAAACTTTCAGCTCATACAAGGAGAAGACTGATCAGAGATGCAGCCAAGAGGCCCATGATCACTCTGGATGAACTGCAGAGATCTACAGCTGAGGTGGGAGACTCTGTCCAGAGGACAACAATCAGTCGTATACTGCACAAATCTGGCCTTTATGGAAGAGTGGCAAGAAGAAAGGCATTTCTTAAAGATATCCATAAAAAGTGTTGTTTAAAGTTTGCCACAAGCCACCTGGGAGACACACCACACATGTGGAAGAAGTTGCTCTGGTCAGATGAAACCAAAATCAAACTTTTTGGTAACAATGCAAAACTTTATGTTTGGCGTAAAAGCAACACAGCTCATCACCCTGAACACACCATCCCCACTGTGAAACATGGTGGTGGCAGCATCATGGTTTGGGCCTGCTTTTCTTCAGCAGGGACAGGGAAGATGGTTAAAATTGATGGGAAGATGGAAGGAGCCAAATACAATTCTGGAAGAAAACCTGATGGAGTCTGCAAAAGACCTGAGACTGGGACGGAGATTTGTCTTCCAACAAGACAATGATCCAAAACATAAAGCAAAATCTACAATGGAATGGTTCACAAATAAACATGTCCAGGTGTTAAAATGGCCAAGTCAAAGTCCAGACCTGAATCCAATTGAGAATCTGAGGAAAGAACTGAAAACTTCTGTTCACAAATTTCTCTCCATCCAACCTCACTGAGCTCAAGCTGTTTTGCAAGAAGTAATGGGCAAAAATGTAAGTCTCTTGATGTGCAAAACTGATAGAGACTTACCCCAAGCGACTTACAGCTGTAATTGCAGCAAAAGGTGGCGCTACAAAGTATTAACTTAAGGGGGGCTGAAAAATTTTGCACGCCCAATTTTTCAGTTTTTTATTTGTTAAAAAAAAGTTTGAAATATGCAATAAATTTGGTTCCACTTCATGATTCATGATTGTGTCCCACTTGTTGTTGATTCTTCACCAAAAATTACAGTTTTATATCTTTATGTTTGAAGCCTGAAATGTGGCAAAAGGTCACAAGTTCAAGGGGGCCGAATACTTTCGCAAGGATATATATATATACACACACACACACACACACATATATCTATCTCAATCTGTAGATATATAAGCGTGTGTGTGTGTGCTTTTTTTTTTTTGTTTCTAAAGGGTGAAAGAATTGAGCAGTGGTTGTGTCGGTGTAGAGGGTCAGGTGGTTTTCAGTTGATAATGGAGAAATTCTTTAACAGTGCCAAAGTTTTTTTGCTTTTTGTGACGTTTTAGATAGGTCCAAGCTGATCCAAACAAGCTGTTTACTTCACTAATCGATGCAGCGACTGTTTGCACTGTATGACCTGTATGCAGTTTCATATAGTATGAAGTGTTGTGTTCCAGCAGTGAGGCTAGATCTTCCCATCCCACTCCTACAACAAAATCAAGTTGGGCTGAGCGCTGCTTCTCCATTCACAGGGAGCTCTGTATTTTATGAATGAGAACAAAGCTTCCTCTGTGTGAGGCAGATGACATCTCAATCTCCAGCTCAGTCAGTTAGAGGATGCTTTGTATTCATTGGTAGAATACTGAGCTCCCTGTGCAGTCCTCGGCCTGACTCAATTTTGTTGTAGGAGTGGGATAGGCACTGTCCCACTCCTGGAAAGCTCACTGCCGGGGCCTTGTCGAAGTGACCCCCCCCCCCCATCGAATAGTTCCCGGGATGAACAGCTGATTTGCTGATCAGCTGGGCTGACGTACTGTAACTATAACGCATGCACACATTGAAATGGTATCTCCTATCAAAAGATACCTCCTACAAAGGCACAACTTAAACCTATACAAACAGCAGGCGGAGACCATAGTTCTCAGATTGTGCATTGCTGCTGCTGGAGCACGGCTTGTGGCTGTGTTGAAGGGCTGGTTTTGTCTGTGTTGCAACCCACCCTTTCTCATAGGCAAAACTGGCCTTTCAACACAGCAAACCTGCCCTGCAACACAGACAGAACCGGACCATCAGCACACTGTAAAGCCACTCAACAACAACGAGGCACAATGTGAGAACTACGCTCTCCCCCTGCTGTTTGTATAGGTTTCAATGGTATCTCCCATCGAGAGATGTCTCCTACAATGTGCGCTTGTGCCCTGGTCACGTCCCTCCAGCTGATCGGCAACTCGGCTGGAGTGCGGCTCCTTTCTGCGCATGCGTGGGCACTATTTGATGGGGGCACTTCTCGACAGAACACGGCATTATATACTGTATGTAACTGAGGCCTCATACAGTTTATACATTGCTCTCAACAGCTGCATCAGTTAGTAAAGATAACTGTTTGGACCAGCTTGGTCCAATCTAACTGTTTAAAGTGATTTGTTATTTTAATGGAAAAAATATGGAATCTTTACAGACGTGGTATACTTGCCTGCTCTTTGCAGTGGTTTTGCAGAGTGGCCGGATCCTCCTTCTTGGATCCTTTGCCAGAGCTTCTGACTCCTCCCTCCTGTCGGGTGCCCCACGGCATGCAGTTTGCTATGGGGGCACCCGAGCAGTTGCTCTGTTCTGTGTTCATTCACACACATAGCTGCAGTCTGGCCCCACCCCCTCCATCTCCTGATTGGTTGTGATTTGACTGCAGGGCAAGTGGTTAAAATAAACTTTATTAACAAATTCTTAATTTCTTTAATGCTTTTATTTATGTATTTATTTCTACATCTATTATGGTTAGAGATATTTAAATGTACAGTATTTTTTTCACATCAGGTTCTTCCTCTATGGCTTCTGCATGTGGTGGCTCTTTGGCTTTATTGGATGCAGGTAATTAAGTGTTTACATTTGTTTTACGTTTCTGTTTCAGATATTTTTAATTTAAAATCATTTCAAGAACTGACTTCTATTTAAGCTACTTTCTTCCGGAGGGGTAGTACAGCTACTTCAAAGGGGAAAGTTGTTTCACACTTTTTTGTTATGTATATAATTCCACATGTGTTAATTCATAGTTTTGATGCCTTCAGTGTGACTCTACAATTTTCATAGTCGTGTAAATAAAGAAAACTCTTGGAATGAGAAGGTGTGTCCAAACTTTTGGTCTGTACTGTATATAATCTTTTTTTTTTTTTTTTTTTCAATGCCTTCTTGAGGTAGGCCGCAGTGCAAAGCGCCATCCCTCACCTTCCATACAATACAGACGCCAGCTCTTACACTGATGGGGCCCATTTTAGTGTGCAAACAGAATATAAATGAACCCCAAAGAGATGTCTTTTTTTTTTTTTCTTACTATGTGTATACTTGCAAACTTTATTTTTTTTTCTTCATACCATAATGCCGCGTACACACAACCGTTATTCATGTCATGGAAAAAAAAACAGTTTTTCTCGTTGTGATTTCTCTCAAGCCTGCTTTGCATACACACGATCATAAAAACAAAATGCTCGAGCAAAGCGCGGTGATGTACAACACGTACGACGGCACTATAATGCCCGATAAACACGATCCGATTATCGGACGAATGATCGTCCGTTTTTTTTTTTTTGTATGCTAATCTCGCGTTGAATCTGAGTTTACTAAAGTCTCAAATTCTCGTACCGCAGAATAAAAAATTGCAAGTGATGTCATGTGTTGTAATGCATTTTCCAACGACCGCTGTACTGATTAAACGAAAAATAGTACGATCTGGCGTTGTACGGAAAAAAAATCCGTGCATGTCTGATAGAATAAAATCGGATGAACTGTCCTGATCGGCTCTCAGAAGCTCTGTACTAACGATCCGATTATCGTACGATCGTTTAGAAAGCTGCATTTTTTTGTACAATTTTCGTATCGTGTGTACGGGGCTTAAAGGTAGAAGTTCAATTCAAATGGCGCCACCCTTGGGGCTGCTTTTGCTGATTTTGTGTTATCGCGTGTTAGTAAAAGTTTGAGAGACGATTTGCGCTTTTCAGTCTTCGTGCTTTTCAGTCTGTTACAGCGTGACGATTGTGCCATCTCCATTATGAGCGCCAGTTTTACCAGAACGAGCGCTCCCGTCTCATAACTTGCTTCTGAACATGTTTTTTTTTTTTCCCCCCTCGCTAAAGTGTACACACAACCGTTTTTCACGACATGAAAAACAAAGAGAGAAAGTGGAGCAGGTATTTTTAACGCCCATTTTTCTCGCATACACACGACCGTTTTTCACGAAAAATTTTAAAAAATTGAATTTTTCTCGTCATGAAAAAACTGTTGTGTGTTCGCGGGATAACAGTTATAGTGGATGTCAACTGCAGGTTTGATGATCATCGCCCTTGTACATGAAGTCTAGGGTCTATGCAATGCGAGTAAAACTGTTGACTAATCCTTTTCTGTTTTTTAGGTGTACCAATTTCTGCTCCCGTTGCTGGGGTTGCAGTTGGATTAATTACGAAATACAGTGCAGACAATCAAGAAATCGAAGATTATCGAATACTTACAGATATACTGGTAAGTAGTTTTTCTTGTACCAAAGATATCTCTGACATTAACTCTGTACATTTAGTACCTTTGTGCCACAAAGGGGAATCTGAGAATCCGAGACTACTGGCGTGAAATCTATAAGCTGTCTGAAGGCTTACGCAACACTTCCTGCTTTTTACTCCATAGGCTGACCTATTTCCACCAGATCCCTTTTATTTTATAGAAGTATTCGTTACCTTGGTGTCATACAAATGGAATCTCTGCATTTATATAGCATTTTTCTTACCAATCACATAGATGCGTGTAATTAATAAAAAAAAAATAGAACACACACACACACACACACTGCATTTCAGTGAAACCGTGGTTTACAAGCGTTTTGAAAGACAATCAATTTTTTTTTTTATAATATACGAGCGCTGTCTTAAAGGGGTGTTCCGCTCCTCTCCTCCCCTCCCCGGCCGGCGTCTCCATCCCGACTGTGGGCACCCAGCCGTGACCGCCTTCGGCTTCATGGCCGGGCACCCACTGCGCATGCGCGAGCCACACTGCGCATGTGCGCGCGGCTCGCCGCTGATTGGAGAGGCGATCGCATGGGACCTGTCAGTGTCACATGTGATCGCCTACAGGGAGGGGCTGGTGTAGGCGATTAAGGCTTAATCGCCTAACCAGCCCCTCGGTGGAAGCAGGAAGTGGGACAGGAAGTCCCACTCCTACTGAAGCCCCCACTCCCCCCCCAAAAAAATTACATGCCAAATGTGGCATGTAAGGGGGTGAGGAGTGGAACAAGAGGAAGTTCCAAATTTGGGTGGAACTCCTCTTTAACTTTTTAAGGACCGCCTCCTGCACATATACGTCGGCAGAATGGCACGGCTGGGCACATCCACGTATATTTGTCAGTTCCAGTACCCAGCCGTGGGTCACGGGCGCGCAGTTGTAAACACACACAAGGAAACACATAACCCCTACAGAGCCCCCACTTGTGGTTAACTCCGAAACTGCAACTGTCATTTTCACAGTAAACAATGCAATTTAAATGCATTTTTTGCTGTGAAAATGACAATTGTCCCAAAAATGTGTCAAAATTGTCCGAAGTGTCCGCCATAATGTCGCAGTCACAAAAAAAATCGCTGATCGCCGCCATTAGTAGTAAAAAAAAAAAAAAATTAATAAAAATGCAATAAAACTATCCCTTATTTTGTAAACGTTATAAATTTTGCGAAAACCAACCGATAAACGCTTTTTTTTTTTTTTTACCAAAAATAGGTAGAAGAATACGTATCGGCCTAAACTGAGGAAAAAATATTTTTTATATATATTTTGGGGGGATATTTATTATAGCAAAAAGTATTGGATTTTCTTTCAAAATTGTTGCTCTATTTTTGTTTATCGCAAAAAATCGCAAAAAATAAAAAACCGCAGAGGTGATCAAATACCACCAAAAGAAAGCTCTATTTGTGGGAAAAAAAGGACGCCAATTTCGTTCGGGAGCCACGTCGCACGACCCGCGCAGTTGTGAGTTAAAACGACGCAGTGCCGAATCGCAAAAAGGGGCAAGGTCCTTTACCTGCATTTTGGTCCGGGTCTTAAGTGGTTAATGTACGAGCCTTCCTTTTTACATAAAAAAAAAATTACTCACAATGTAAAGGAGTCTGCTGCTCATCCATGTAAAGCTGCGGTGTGTGTGTATTTAAAATATATATTTTGGCGTATAACACTCACTTTTTTACCCTGAAAATAGAAGGTAATATATATATATATTACAGTGAAGCCGCTGGTGTACAGTATATACAGTACAGCTTTGTATGTGGCCAGAGATTTGCAAGCGATGGTGGCTCCTGGAGACACTCGTACCCGGAAGTCATGTGAACAGTTCCCAAGATCTCTAGGAAGTTCTGTGAGCTGAAGCTGTTAATCAAAAACTTTTTTTTTTTTTTTTAGGGTATTGAAGATTACATGGGTGATATGGATTTTAAAATGGCTGGCACCAGCAAGGGTATAACGGCATTGCAGGTTGGTATATAATTGATTCCTTACCACAGCTTGGAACTTTCACTCCTATTTAGCAAATAAATGAATTACGTTTTCTTTAGGCAGACATTAAAATCCCAGGGTTACCTTTAAAGATTGTGATGGAAGCCATCCAACAGGCAAGTGGTAAGTGGTTTTATGCATTTTAATTTATTCATTGAATTCACCTGCTGATTATACCCTGTATTTTGAATGGCACACAGATATTGGAGTTGGTGACCATGCAGGCTGTATAACCACTGTTTTTCTTGCCCAAAATTAGAAGGGTACAAGAGAGACTAGGCAGTTTGTATGCGTCTCTAAAGCTGAAGTATGGACTGGGAAACGATTGCTCTTGCACTGGTGCCTCCTCTCTACTGCAAGGGTCTAGTGCTCATTTTCTCTAGGCCAGGGGTAGGCAACCTGTGGCCCTCTAGCTGTTGTTGAACTACATTTCCCATGAGGCATTGTAGGGCTGGCAGTCGCAATTACTCCCAGAGGCATGATGGGACTTGTAGTTCTGAAACAGCTGGAGGGCCCCCGGTTGCCTTCCACTGCTGCAGGGAGCTTGGAATAAGGTGAAATAATATATTTCAGGCTCCTTCAATGCAACATGACCAGTCCCCAAAGCCTATTTCTCCAACCTTATCACATACAATGCAGGACCGCTGCGGTGGGCTTGTCCACATCCAAGGAGTGTCACAAAGCAGAGAGCATTAGCTGCTATAGGAGCCATGAACATGTTCTACTTGCCTATAAAGAGGAAAGATTTGCCGCTACTCCTGACTTGCCCAGGTGAATAAATGATCAGGATGCGCCCTGATGCATTTTCCCCCTCAACACTACTAATGCTGGGTTGAATGAAAAAAACAAACTGACAGCTCGGGTCGGAGCCGCTGTACCAACAATCTGACGTTTGTACTGCGATCTCCCCTTCTTAGCTATTGTGTTCTGATGAGGACGCTCACACCCGCCGACTTCTCTTGCCTTGCTTGTTGGAGGGGGGGGGGGGGGGGGTATGCCTTACTCGTGAAGGCTCGTGCTTTACTGCATCTATTGACACACACTGTGCTAAATCGTCTCTCACCAAACTTTTACTAACATGGGGTAACGCAAAAGCAGCCCAAAGAGTGGTGCCATTCGAATGGAATATCCCCTTTATAGTGCCGCCGTACATCAAGCTTTGCTCAAGCATTTTTTTTTCACGATTGTGTGTATGCAAGGCAGGCTTGAGAGAAATAACGGTCGTGTGTACGCAGCATTAGCCCATACAACCACTTTAGTCTCAAACTTGGCATTAAAAGCTTATTTGTATTCTTACTTTTTAATGGAAAACTAATAAAATAAATATATATGTGTGTGTATATGTGTGTGTATATGTATATGTATATGTATATATGTGTGTGTGTGTGTGTGTGTGTGTATATATATATATTTATTATTAATTTTTTATTTATTTTTTATTTTTATTTTATTTTTTCCTAGTGGCCAAAAAAGACATTCTGCAAATAATGAATAAAACGATTGCAAAGCCCAAAGCACAGAACAAAGAAAACAGCCCTGTCGTAGGTAATATAAATGCAAACTACTAATAACCTGTCCTGTGCAGCCATAGATATAAGTAGCAGTTTATTATACAAATGTCTTTTGTGGAAAATGGTTCCTGTATAAAATTTAATAGTTGAAAGTAATTGGAATACGTTAAGTCTATGCACCAGGTTTTTTTTAGTAGATCTCGGAAACTTGTGCTGTCAGCTTGATTGCCCCCTCACAAGGTCTCAGAGATTGAGAAAAGAGCCCTGCATGTAACAGACAACCTAGCCAGGAACAATATTAATCACTTGTAGACCATCTATGTTCTAGAAACTTCTTGAAGGTTGCATTTATAAACCCTTCTCTCCCCCATTGGGAGATTTCCTTTCCTCTTCCTTGGACAGCTGTTCCTGGAATGAGTGTCCCCAGTGGAAAAATTCTCCTTTTTAAAGTGGAGTTCTGCCAAATTTTTTTTTTTTTTTTTAAGTCAGCAGCTACAAATACTGCAGCTGCTGACTTTTAAAATATGGACACTTACCTGTCCAGGGTGCCCGCGATATCGTCAACCGAAGCCGATCTTTCCAACGGCTCTTGGGTGCTGCCGCCGCCGCCATCTTCGGTAAGGGAATCAGGAAGTGAAGACTTGCGGCTTTACTTCCTGGTTCCCTACTGCAAATGCGCGAGTTGTGCTGCTCAATCTGAATGGTCCCTGCTGTCTTCTGTGACTTGTATGTTTCCCAGAAGACAGCGAGGGGGACAGAGGAGGCGCTGTACGTGGCGGATACTGCGGCTATCTATGCCCGAAAGTGTGAGCAAAATACCTGTATTAGACAGGTATATGCTTCCCTCCCCCCGAAAGGTGCCAAATGTGACACCAGAGGGGGGGGGGGGGTTCCGAAAAGCGTTAGTTAGTTCCATTTATGGGACACATATGTGGCTCGAATTCCGAACAAATTGTCTTTCCAAAAGCTTAATTATGAATTTTCCGTTCGAATTTCGCACCATTTGTGGGCCACAGCAATGGGAGCTTTATTATTTTCTTGTGTGGCTGTTTTTTGTACAGTTTGTATGGCTGAAATCGCATTGCCTTTGCACCAAAATTATATATTTTTTTTGGTCCGCACTGGTATTGGATCACATGGGTGTTCAGATTCCAATTTGGGGGTGTCATTAACGTTCTATTGACACCCGCCGTGGTTCACAGATGTCAGTGTAAACTGCCTGCGATGCAGGAACCTGCACAGGAATCTCACAGGTTCCTGCATCGCACCATTGTGAGCCGAGACCAAGCCTGGGTTCACACCGTGCGTGCGGAACACTGCATGTGGTTCTCACAAAACTAAAGCCTCGTACACAAGATCGATAATCCGCCAGGAATTGTGTGATGACAGGCTGTTGTCCCCACCGTTTGTATGCTTCACCGGATGATTGTCGTATTTCACAAATGTTGGATAGCATGCTTTAAACTTGTCCGCCAACAAATGTGTGTTGTCGGATTATCTGATCGTGTGTACACAATTCCATCGGACAAAACTCCAAAGTACAAACACGTATGCTCAGGAGCAATGCTCACCATAACACATTAGCAGAAGTTGCCCAAATGGTGGCGCTAAAGAGCTGAAAAAAAACACGTTGTTTTCATGTTTGTTGGCTGACAGTTCTTTGCCGTTTTGTATGCAAGACAAGTTCCTGGCCAACGTCCTTCGGACAAAGGTCCTACTCTTTGTCCACAGAAAATCCTGTCGTGTGTATGAGGCTTTAGCCTGGGTTCACACCGTGCGTGCGGAACACTGCATGTGGTTCGCACGGGAATTGCACCGCATTACATGCAACGTCTGTGCAGTGCAATTGGAACTATACATCGCATCAGCAATAAAACATTACGAGACCCTTTTTTTTGTTTTGTTTTTCTGCACCTGAATCGCATTGCATTGGTTTTCACATCCACGCATTGCGATTCTGGCAATCTCGCTGCATTATTCAATCTGTTTCAAGGTGTCGTTAATCTAACGTTGACACCTGCAGCACATAGCATGGATTGCATGCAAACTGCATCGCATCAGTGTGAACCAGGGCTAAGGGAAATTGAATGTAGTTTTTATTTGTCTTATTAAATTTGTAATAATTTTACACTTGTGACTTTTTGTTTTTGGTTTTATACACAAAATGTGATCAATCTAGAAAATGCTCTAAACCCAGATGCTTCATTTTATTTTGATTCTAGAAAATGTCAATGTGCCTTTGTCCAAGAGGGCGAGATTTATTGGTCCTGGTGGATATAATTTAAAGAAACTTCAAGCTCAAACAGGCAAGTACTAAAATACACGAGTTTTCTATTTTAATAGGAATGTTTGCAGTATTTGTATGAGGCTGAAAATTTTCCGTGACACCTGACATACCTGTGTAATGAGAGCGCTGCAGGAAGGGCCCTAAACAAGCCGGAGATTTCCAGGAAGCCAATAAAGCTTAAAACATTGTGACCTTTAGCCGATATTTTATGTATTGTACATGCTATGTATGTATTTGATGCCTTTTTTATTTAAAGGAGTAACAGTGAGCCAATTGGATGAAGAAGTGTTTTCAGTTTTTGCGCCGACACCCAGCGCCATGCATGAAGCCGGAGAGTTCATCAGTGACGTTTGTAAAGATGATGTAAGTCAATCCATGTTTGTGCTGCACTTTATTATCTGTTTTTTCTGCTATTTCCATTCTAAATCCTATTCTTCATTGCAGCAAGACTTTATCCTGGAGTTTGGAGCTATATACACCGCCACCATAACCGAGATCAGGTAAAAAGGAACCTTCTTTTTTTTTTTTTTTTTTTTAACTACTTCCAGCCGACATATGACATCCTTGAGTTTCAACGGGGATATCTGAATGATGGATGCGGCTACAGGCATCATTCAGATATCATTATTTTCTGCTGGCGATTCTGTGCACAGCAAGAACGATCATAGTGGCAGTTCCACCGCTTGATCGTTCTTACCAACTTCAATACCGGGCTTTTATACCACCTCCATACCGGGCCTATTCTGACACTTCTTTCCTACATGTAATAATCATCATTCTTTTGCTAGAAAATTACACAGTACCCCCAAACATTATATGTTTTTTTAGCAGACACCCTAGGGCAGTGATGGCAAACCTTGGCACCCCAGATGTTTTGGAACTACATTTCCCATGATGCTCATCTACATTGAAGAGTGCATGATCATCATGGGAAATGTAGTTCCAAAACATCTGGGGTGCCAAGGTTCGCCATCACTGCCCTAGGGAATAAAATGACGGTCATTGCAACGTTTTATCTCGTACGGTATTTGCGCAATCATTTTTTCAAACGCCTTTTTTTTGTAAAAAAAAATGTTTCATGAATTAAAAAAATAACAAAACAGTAAAGTTAGCCCAATTTTTTTGTATTTTGTGAAAGATTGTTACACCGAGTAAATAGATCCCTAACATGTCACGCTTTAATTATGCGCACACTCCATGGAATGGCGCCAAACTTCGGTACTTAAAAATCTCCATAGGCAACGCTTAATTTATTTTTTACAGGTTACCAGTTTAGATTTACAGAGGAGATCTAGTGCTAGATTCGTTGCTGGCACTCTAGCGCACGCGGCGATACCTCACTTATGTGGTTTAAACAGCGTTTACATATGTCGGCGGGACTTACGTGTGCGTTCGCTTCTGCACGCGAGCTATCGGGGACAGGTGCGTTTTAATTTTATTTTTTAATCTTTAATTATTTTTTTTTACTTATGTTTTATTTATTTTTACACTTTTAAAAAAAAAAAAAAAAATTTTCCACTTGTATTCCTATTACAAGGAATGTAAACATCCCTTGTAATAGGAAATGTGTGTGACAGGTCCTCTTTAAGGAGAGATGCGGGGTCAATAAGACCTCACATCTCTCCTCCAGGCTGGAAACCATGAGATCGGTGAAAAAAAATTAACCGATTTCATGAATGGTTGCTTACAGCCGCAATCGTGGCTTTGTTTACTTATGGGGACCCGGGCGTGATGTCATCACATCGCGCCCGGGTCCTCCGAGGGTCATAGAGATGACTGGTGACCATCTGGTCACCAGTCATCTCTATGCTTCCTGCCGACGATTCGTTCTCCGGGCCCCCGAAGGCACGGGAGAGCCCGGAGAAGCACCGGATGGCGGCGGGAGGGGGTGTGTCCCCTCCCGCGGCCTGTAAGAACGATCAAGCGGCGGAACCGCCACTCTGATCGTTCTTATGTCGTGCAGAATCGCCGGCTGAAGAGGAGGATATCTGGATGATGCCTCTGGCTGCAGGCATCATTCAGATATCCACCCGCAAAACCCAGGCCGTCAATTGACGGCCACTTAGGATGGGAGATCCCATCTCTGGCCGTCAATTGTATATGGGCGGGTATCGAAGTGGTTAAAGAAGATGTAATCTCTATGACCGTCGGAGACCCGGGCGAGACATTATGACGTCACGCCCGGGCCTCGGATGTAAACAAAGCCGCGATCGTGGCTGTCAACATGGGATCAGTGAATTTTTATTTATTTTCTCGATCTCATGCTTTCCAGCCTTGAGGAGAGATATGAGGTCTATTGACCCCGCATCTCTCCTTAAGAGCACCTGTCACAATAGATTCCTATTACAAGGGTTGTTTACATTCCTTGTAATAGGAATAAAAGTGATTAATAAAATGTAAAAAGTGTAAAAATAATCCAAAAAAAATAAGTAATAAAAAAAAATTCAACCGCCCCTGCCACCGGAAGCTCGCTCTCAGAAGCGAACACACACACACACGTCCCGCCCACACATGTAAACTGTGTTCAAACCACACATATGAGGTATCGCCTCGTGCATTAGAGCGCAAGCTATAATTCTAGCACTAGACCTCCTCTGTAACTCTAAACTGGTAACCTGTACAGTGATGTATTTAGGTTTTGTGCTCCCCTAGGCCTGTCTAAACTCATGCAACCCCTAATTTAAATATGACCCACCCCTTTCTGTCAAGGTCACACCCCTCCCTTAATCTGCAGATATGACTTCCTGTTTGGCTATGGGGCAGGAAATCAAGGGAAATGAACGGATGGCAAAAAAAAAAAAAACGGGCTATAACCATCCCTTACTCTATCCAAAATGGAAAAAAAAGTGTTGCCTATAGGTCTACTTTAACCACTTAAGCCCCAGACCAATATGCTGCTAAATGCCTAGAGTGGTTTTTACAATTCGGCACTGCGTTGCTTTAACAGACAACTGCGCTGTTGTGCGACGTGGCTTCCAAACAAAATTCACATCCTTTTCTTCCCACAAATAGAGCTTTCTTTTGATGGTATTTGATGAGAAAAAATTATATTTTCTACTTTTTGTTATAAGAAAAATTGAATAAACTAAATTTTAGTCAAACATTTAGGCCAAAATGTATTCAGCCACATGTCTTTAGTAAAAAAAAAAAATCGCAATAAAAAAAAAACTAGCTACTTAGCGGCAACAGTGACACTAATACAGCGAACAGAAAACCGATCGCTTGGTGACACTGGCAATAGGGGGTGAAAGGGTTAACTAGGGCGGTGATCAAGGGGGGGGGTAGGGGGCTACCCTGGACCTAACACTAACTGCCTGTCATACTAACTGTCACACTGACACTAAATGCAGTGATCAGTAAATAAATGATCACAGCTATTGGTGACACTGTGACAGGGGGCTGGGGGGGTGATCGGGGGGGTTTTATGTGCCTATGTGTACTGTGTTAGTGTAGTGTTGGTGCAAACTCACTGTGTGATGTCTTCTCTCCTCAGCGGCGGTTGAAAGACCGCCACGAGGAGAGATTACATCAATTCCCCCACAGGCAGAGGGCGGAGGAGTGTGCGGATTGGCTGAGAGCGATCGCGAAGGGGTGGCTAGAAACGAATAGCCGCCCCCTCATCCCGGATCGCTCCTGCAGCCACGGGGACCGCTGCAAGTATCGGGGGGGGGGGCTCCGATCGGGTACGCCAATGTGCCTGTCCGTGCCATTCTGCCGACATAAATGTACATGTGGCGGTCCTTAAGGAGTTCAGCACAACATTTCTGCTAAATTTATGGAGGACTAAGAGGATATAAACAATGCCAGTGGTGCAGCGATGAAGGTATATGTGGTCCAGGCAGTGAGCAAAAGAAGGATTGGGAGCAGGAACAAATAAATCCATCTGTTTATTTTTCTCATCAGCAATCAACAGAAATATGATTAAGATTCCTTAATATGTACAACTGACACAACTACCTACCTGCCAGGTATAGGTGACCATGTCAGTGTCCATTTTATCTGCACCATCCCTATCATACCGGCAGCGGGGCGCCAGACCGATTTTTCTTGCGGCCCAGTCCACCTCATAAGACTGGCACTACATTAAAAGTGTAGCGCAAGCCGGCGGGGACTCTTCTTTTTTCATGCTGCCCTGCAAAGTGCTGCCCTAGGCCTGGGCCTTTTTGGCCTAAGCCAAAATACAGTATTGAACCTTTAAAAAAAATTAAAGACGTTGCCTGTGGAGATTAAGTACCGAAGTTTGACAACATTCCACGAGTGTGCGAAATTTTAAAGTGTGACATGTTGGGTATCTCTTTACTCGGCGTAACATGATCTCACAAAAACATTGGACTAACTTTACTGTTTAGTTGTATTTTTAATTAATGAAAGTTATTGCACAAATACCGTGTGAGATAAAAAGTTGCAATGACCGCCATTTTATTTCCTAGGGCAGGGGTGTCAAACTCTTTCATTGTGAGCCGCATCAGCATTATGATTGCCCTCAAACGGGCTGGTTGTATCTGTAAGATTAGATGTCCAGACCCCCCCCCCCCCTTACATTAGATGTCAAGAGCCACCCCACCATCAGAAGTTGAGTCCCCCACTCTCCCTTACATCACAGTGCACCCCCTTTCTTTATACTGCTGCTGGGAAGAAGCTGGATCCATTACTTGAAAGCAGAAAGTAAGGGTCTGGAGGAGGGCTGGAGCTCTCCTGCAGCTGCAGGAGAGGTGCGAGGGCCACATGCAATGAGCTGGAGGGCCAGATTCGGCCCGCGGGCCTTGTTTGACACCTGTGCCCTAGGGTGTCTGCTAAAAAAAAAAAACATATGTTTTTGGGGTTTCTAATAAATTTTCTAGCCAAAATTTTGATTTTTACATGTAGGAGTGGAGTAGGCCCGGTATGGAAGTAGTTAAAATCTGAAATAAAGTTTATTAAATAAACCGACGGATTCCAGAACATCCGAGTCACAATATCAAAATGCAGCCGATCGTTCTTCAGTGGGACATACAATAATATAAGTTGCATACAGATAAAACAGGGACTCGCCCCAGCTAAGGTAATCGGACCATTAGGCAATCTACAGGAAATCCGAACAGTCATTCAGCCCTAACCCAGCGGCCGATGACCTTTTTCATTTTTGAACAACAAATAACTATGCTGCTAATGCTACAGTATGGATTACATTTGATCCACTTTGGACCTATTTGTTTCTATGAATTCTTAGAAATCGTTGCCCTTTTTCCCTGTGGATAAGGATGTGATCCTGTTTTCACTCATGGCACAGTGCTTCAGCCCATTCATTTTAAATCAGCTGTTTAATCCAGTGCGTGTCAATGTATAACGTGCTGTGCGATTCACAGTATTGGTGTGTGACTGAGTTCCCCTTATGCCACGTACACGCAATCGGAATTTCCGATGGGGAAAAAAAGTGAGGTGGACTATTTTTATCGGAAATTCTGATTTTGTGTGGGCCCCATCGGCCTTTTTTCCGTCGGTGTTTAAGAAATAGAACATGTTTTTTATTTTTTTCCGATGGAGGGGACAATAGCAAATTCCTATTGCCTGTGTGCATCTCCGACGGAGAAAAAAACTCACGCATGCTCAGAATCAAGTCGACGCATGCTCAGAAGCATTTTTTTCTCGGCTCGTCGTAGTGTTTTACGTTTTTGACGGTCGGAATTTGGTCTGACGGTGTGTATGCAAGACAGCTTGAATGGAATTCAAAGGAAAAATTCCATCGGAAATTCTGATCATGTGTACGGGGCACTAGGCTGTGTTCATACATATATGCGAGTCCCGATCCTTTTGGTAATGGTGTATATGCGGGTCTGGTTTTGGTGCAGAGTCCGGTGCGGTTTCCATTCAGCAATTTGGGTGAAATTGCACCTGAGCCAGACTTGAAAACGCACAGGACCTTTTTTTTTTTTTATTATTCACACCGCAACCGGCATATATGTGAACCGACTCTATTGTAAGCCGGTCTTGTTCAAATGTTATGCAATTCAACACTCATAGATGTGAAACAATGCTTATTCTCCATTTACTAGCATGTAAATTTAATAATAAAAAAAAATTAACCTATGTCAAGTGTATAGTTCACCTCTTCCCACCCAGCCTCTGTGTCATTTTAAAGTGTTACTAAACCCAGGACCCTGCATTCACTATATCTGGTCTCCACAGTACACAGAATATGGAAATGCAATTATTTTAGTAAATATAAACTGCTACATATCTTTTCTCATCGGCAGTAGTATATAGCAGTTGTCTGACTTCTATCAGTGTCTGGCCCAGTGGTTAAAGCTTGTAGGAGGAGTTTTCATTCTCCTCCTGAGGCTGCATGACCCCTGACCCTCTGTATAGACAGGGCTGATTGGCCCTGTGCTGATTGCATGCAACCTCATGGGGGGGGGACTACCAATACAACCCCAACTGAGCATGCTAGAAGGGCCTTCAAGGCTTTTTTTATCAGCTGATAGGTTGGGGACAGTAAAAGGGGAGGACCAAACAGCCTTTTTTACACAATGCAGAGAATTAACCTCAGTGTTCCACAGTCAGTATAACAAGCATTCTTTACTGCATAGACTGATTTTACTATTGTGGGTTTAGGGAGGTCTTTACACCCAGGGGGCAGGATGGACTTGTCCAATCACATGACCACTGTGATTGGTTGTCACTGTGGTGGCATAATTGGGAGCTTGTCCCTTCAGCAACTGGGTACTTTCTATTTCTACGCAGTCAGCAAAGAAACATTGGCATAAGTTATATGAGCGACAAGAGTTTAGGTTATACCTAAAGGCAATACTCCTTTTTTTTTGGGGGGGGGGGGGGCGTGGTTGGAGTGAAGGATTAGAACCCCTGTCAGTTTTTTATAGCTGTCTGTGCTCTATTAGGGAGATTCCCCCTCTCTAATTTGTCCGGTTTTACCTTTATTATTGGGA